>KK119460.1:16257-39807 GCA_000611955.2 Stegodyphus mimosarum
ATGCTGGGAGAAAAAGGAAGAAGAAGAAATTAAATATGCTGTTCCAACATTTAAAAGTAACTTATTTTTATAAATGTCTGAACTAATTTACTTACCTTTGATTATAAAAAAAAATGCCCTCCAAACCAAAAAAAGCAAAAAGATTTTGCGCCATATCAGCAGAAAAAGGAAGATAAAAACGTAAAATCTCCTCATATCGCTCTCTATATGATTAAATAATGAAGAAGCTTATGTATGTGGCTGGCCAATCCATGCGGCGCATTGTGGAAAAAGGGCGGCTCCCAAAGCCACCACATTTTGAACACACACGGGCCGCCACGCGAGCATGCGTATCTCGGAGCTCGAGTTTATAGTTTCAAATCCTTTAATTGTTTATTTCATATTTTCTATGAATTTAATCTTCGAACACTTTGATACAAAACTCGATGATTTAAAAGCAATGTTTTGCCACTCAGAAAAGCGGGAGATATTTATGCTTAAAATTTAATTAGAAAACGCAATGTTTTAAAAAAATGTGTAACGATCTCGAGAGATAATCAGATGCTCGCATTACAAAGCAGCTAGAATATCAGAACTTGTACGAAAACTCTTTTGCAACAGCGTTATGTTACCCGACTGCCATATAACAAACGCAGGATCGAATCCCAAGCTCATTATCATCTTCAAAGGCTTACGCTGTTGCACTTCTCATTGCTGCTAATAGATGGCGACACGAGCAATTAACTACATACCAAACAACAAGAAACGAGCATACCAACACAGGACTGCAAAGCATTGCCATACAGAAAAACGTAAAAAATTTATTTATTTATTTATTTATTTTTTCAAATTCAATTTATATCATATATTAGCAAATAAGCTGTTTAGAAACAATAAAGGCAGTTCTTCATCTCTATTATTATTAATTACTAGCTAGACCTATGAAAATATATTAGTTGAACTTATTAAAATCATTATATATTTTCTTCTGTTTCACAGAAACTGTATTAACAAGCTAGCCATCACAAATACAAAGATTTTAGATCTCCATCCCTGAAGAGGAAAGATAAATAACGTTATAAAGAAAAACACCATCACACAAAAGTTATCCTTCTCTGTTCAAAAACAAATAATTTAGCTAAGGATAACACGGCCCCGGCTACTTCCACTTACATATATGAACTTCTTCGCAAAAAATTAGCTGATAATGAAATTCTGCAGCTGAAATACCGTAAAAACATTTAAAGATAATTATTTCCTCAAATCTTTAAGACAGCAAGCAGATGGCCTAATGACAAAGTACGCGAAGGCTATCTGGCTGAGAGAAAGAATGCCTTCGTGAAGAACTTTATAAGAGAAACTAGCTCGTATCCGTTTTACATTTGGAGAAAATAACGGAAATGTTATACAACTAGCTCGGAATCGACCCCAGGTCGAAGTATCCGCGTTCAGTGACTTTACCGCTCAGCCGCTGGTAAGCCTATATGCCTTACTCGATCAGCAATACTGAATATTAGTTATAAGGTCCTTTAAACTTAAACCGTATAAATTCCTACGGCTTCATCTACGAATATTTTTTGCTAGAAGGCTTGTTTAGTTGTTCCATTCACTCGTTTAAATCAGAAAGCGTCTGACAAAGTTTTGCAAGGAAACATCTCCAAATATAGCAGCCGGGTTATGTTATTCGAATATGTAAAATATCCCACAAGGGCCATCTTCTTAAAGAGAGGAATTTCTTCGTGGAAGACTGTCTGACGGAAACAATGAAAATCAACCATGCAGCCATACGTTCGCGTAAGATGGAATCCAGTCGAAATTCCAGTACTCAGCAGTCGTAACCACTTGGTCCCTTATGGGTTATGTAGCGCAGACAGTGTGGAGCTTTTTTTTTTTTTAATGTACAATGACGCAGTAAACGATTACTTTATTTTAATGGACAACGCTTTTTGCTTCTACATTGCTTAATCCGAGAATAAGTACCAAATATATATTTAAGCTGAGGGCAATTATTTCTCATAATAAGATGCATTTTCGCAGTTATTTTAATTAAATGCTGCAATTTTTCTAATTCATACGGTCTCTCAGCAAGGAATAGAAACAGTAAATATTAAAGAGCTACTAAATATAATTAAACAGTTTTATTACCCTACTTAAAAGCCAAATTTTCTGTTCCTAGCCTATCTTCCTTAAAATGTATGGCCTGAAAACACTTGTTTTGAATTTCTGTTGGACAGTGTATACAAATGCACGCAAAAGAGCAAACTGCTCAGCTAGTTTTTATAAATTTAGTTCTGCTAAAGTAAATTCAGTTCTGCAGCCCAGAATGTCTCAGCTTTGCGTGCAGTTTCCACAAACTATTCGCAATTTCTGATTTAAAAAAAAAAAAAAATTTCTTTCGAGAAAGAGAGAAAGATAATAATTAACTTCTGAAAAACTCCGAATAACATTCTAACTAAAATAACTAGATTGAAATAATAATAAAAAAGTTAGAAAAGAACTAGTCCATTTAATATAATTCCTAAAATCGTATATATTGCCCCCCCCATACTAAAGTAACAATTCTAAACATTTTTAACAGACAATAAAAAAGTTAGAAAAGAACTAGTCCATTTAATATAATTCCTAAAATCGCATATATTGCCCCCCCATACTAAAGTAACAACTCTAAACATTTTTAACAGACAAGATTTCAGTGAGCTAATAAACGTAGCTTTTAAACGTGATTTTTTTTTTTTTCTACATGTATTACATTTAGTGAAAATATTTCTACTGGCAATTAATTTTAAGTTGAAGTCATTAAGATTTGGTTAATTTGTGATTACGGCAAAGTCTCGAGGGCTATCTGCTCATACAGCCAGTCCGTTGGCAGAATTCGAACCTTGGGGCGAACTATCCAGCGACTTTACTCCTCAGCCGCTGGTGGACCTAAGTCATTAATCCAAGTTTATCAGATCAGACACAAGAGAAATCCAAGATAACTGAGCGGGGGGGGGGTTAAAAACGCGAGAAAAACTTCCAATAAGAAACCGTTAAAATTAAGACCGAAATCCAAGTTCCAAAAATTACTTACAATAATTCACCTACTGAAAGTAATTAAATCAAAAACTATAACATATAAAAACATATCCATTAGCTGACGTTTTGACAACTATTCCCCCATTATGTGAAATTATTTATTAAGAATGAGCAAAATCAAACACAGCTTTTGTAAGTTAGTGTGCCCCAGTACATTCAATTGTATTTTGCCAACTGAATGTATAACAGTTTTGCTAGAAGCGTCAAATAAATATTATATTTCGTTAGGCAGCACATATACGTACGTAACTTTTCTGATCAAATTATATTTAGTGTGGCTACAAAGTTGAACAACTGATGCTTCAGATAGACATATAGACAGATAAAATTTGTAGTTTTTACTTCCTTGTATGAAATAAAGGAAGTATTATAATCACGAAAAATTCCGGGTATCATATTTCAATAAAAATATCTATTTTGACCGCTATCGAATGCAATTTAACGATGTTTTTGCGTAAAATCTGTACGTAAGGACACAATGAAGGACTCTACTTTCACAAACGAATTAAAAAACTGATTTAAAATGGATTCAAATGAGGTATTTTCATGCTGTCTGTACGCACGTACGTATCTCGCATAACTCAAAAATGAGTAGCCTCAGAAAGTTAAAATTTTATATGTAAGACTGCTATAACATGTAGATGTGCACCTCTATTTTTGGTTGCAATAGGCCACACCAAAAGTATATCTATATATATAAACACTCTGTAACTCGACTCAGTGAGCTCAGTATTTTTTTATTCTTATATGTTGGTAAATTGCGCATTTTCTACTTTAAAAATGATTGCATTATGCTGTTCTTATCTCCCGGTTAAGGTTTTTATGCTTTTAGTAAATGCAATAGTTGTAAACTTGTCAACAATTTAAATGTTGTTTAAGTGCCGCTAAGCCTAATTATTTTCACCATAGCAGCAATATTTGTTTACATTTGAAACGTAGAAGAATAGTGGATTTGTTGCCAATCTAGAGAAACTAAGCTTCGCAACAACAAAGATAACGCATTCGTTTATTATTGCTAATTAAATCATGCTTAATCCATTCTGGAATTTATTCGAGAGAATAAGTGTTTAAGACTTACTTCGTAATTTTTAATATAGGTACTTTGTTTTTATGTAATTTTCCCTTGCCGCGAAGTGAAAACTGAATTAATTGAATGAGAAATACTAAGTCGTCTGTGAAAAAACTGTTCTTTTTTTTTCCGCCCTGTTTGTTTGTTTGTTTTTTAAATTTCTTTTAGACATCGTTTTAAATTTATCACAGTATTTGAATAGAACGTGTGGCAACGATTAGATAATTTTTCAGATGATATACATAATTTTTGTGCATTCTGAGTTATGAAATGAATTAGATGTAACGCTGTTAAGAGAACCTAGCGCCAGAGTGTCGCTATGGAAAACAAATATAGTGAATTTTAAAGAGTGTACTTATTCTATTGTGGTTTATGCGTTATCGACGAAGTAGATTTAATTCATTCCAATAAGTTTAAATGAAATGCAAGAAAAAATGCGTATAATTTAATATTTGATACAAGAAAGTCATGTAGTATACACATCAGATTTTTTAATAATGTTATATCAAAAGTGTCACCATATTTTCAAAATCATTACACACTTGCCATTCACGGAAATTTTAATCCCAACAACTTATGCAATATTAAAAGCAAACATGCAAACTGGTACATTAACAAAAGATGACACATTTGTTAAATATCCAGACTTAGAGATATATTTCAAGGAATAAAAACTCATACAGAGGGTCTTTCTTTGAAAACACAGAAAGAAAATTTGAAAACAAAAGCTGTAGCTAACGCGAAAATGTCATTATGATGCTTTATAAATGGTAGTAAATTCGAAACTAATTACATCAAGTGAAAATGCGTGTGAAATGTCTTCATTTCATGTACACATCGAATTCTCATCGTTACAGATTATATATAACGCCTTCAAGCTACAGATATCAGTCTACGTCTCTTTGTTCAGCTGAAAAACACAGTGCACTAAATGGTAAAAGATTAATGAGAAAACAAGCGAGTGAATGGTCAGCTAACATAAATCTATAGTTCAATAACAATGTCACTGAACAATCCAAATGGATTTCATCATGATACATGACAGTCGGAGCTAACCGATGCTTAAATTCCAGTTGGATTCTGCCTACCAGGATGTACATTTCACGCGTGAAATGTGAAATACGCATGCACGTGATGCAAGCATGTGTCAAAATTGTCATGGTATAGGAATGGTACAGGAAATCAATGGTCAAAATTGGCATGGTATAGAAGAAGTAGAAAGCGAATAGAAACAGGCACTGGTACGCAAGAATCTAAAAATACCCAATAATGTTTTTTCTCAGAAAACAGAAACAGAATGCAGGTGATATATTTCAGAGTCATGGCTAAGGCCGAAAACATGCCACAGCTGCTTCTCATGACCCATTTTTTGTTGGCGGGGAGGCTACAATGATTGTGACTGCAAGAAAATTTGTAAAGTTTATCCTAATTCTACTAACAGTTATTTTAAGTTTATGCATCCTTCATATCTTTCTAGTTTCAGCTTGCAATTTCCTACCAGAATGTGATTTCAGAAACGCCGTTAATGCAAATGAGTAAAGAGTAGTATTTAAATCGATGTTTCACCGACTTCGAGAGAAAGAGTTTGAGTTTCTGACTAGCGCGCGTTTGTCTTTTGTCTACGTCTTAGATATTGCTACGCTCGGTCATACTTTAGGCCCTTGCTTGCCTTCGTCGACTTAATTAAGATTTAGGGGCGAACTACTTAAAATCTTGATAGCTTCAGGTATATCTTCAGTTAGCTTTAGTTAAGTTTAATTTCCTATTCATTTAAGTTCAAGCCCAAGTGGAGGCTTTGCTGTACGCTCCGAGTCAGGAACTGATTGTATTTATTCTGAGAAATAAAGGGTAGTTAACTCTTCTTGAGTCTTACGTATTTGTTCACATACTTAAGCGATTATTTGCTTATTAGTGTTTGTGGGTTTCCTAGGATTGAACACTGAATTAAATAAGTAAAACCCCCCGAATTTGCCACAGATAAAGAATCTCAAATACCCACATACACTATGATAAAAAGACATAATTAAAAAGGCCGTTATATAAAGAAACTGGCTATCTGTCGCTCACTTACAACGGCGCATTTGCACTAGAGTTTCACGGACTAGAATTGAATTCTTTCCATTTTTTTTAGTTTTTTAGTTGAGAGTTTTAAGTTTGTTTGGAAAGCTAGTCCAGATAAGTTAGAAGTTCCTGTTTGAAAGAAGAGAAGCACACAATAGGCCTGACAATACAATCACAAAATACCGATAAAAAAAAAGTTAGTGGAATCATGGCCTGGACAGGCATTGCTTGATCGAAGTAACCAACACATCTTTACTGGTGAAAGTTGCAACTGCTGAAAGATACCAGATGAAGTTATTGATCCTTGTGTGAAACTTTTCCGAAATGCAGTAGTAATAATCCCGTTCTGGTGGACAAAGTGATAATCTCTAAAGCGTCTTATTGGTTTCAAAATGCCTTAAAAGCGAAGAAATCGATCAGAAGATGCACAACACATATTCATCATCTCCACAACTGAACATTCGAGGGTCTTACTCTGCAACTTTATCACGCTGGTCAGTATGAATACGCCTTATCACAGATACCCCTTCATAATCTAATCTAGCAGGACAAAATCAATGCATTTCTGTCACCCGGTTGCCCAAATACTCTAGTAGAACAGCCACAGATTTAGATGAAAAAAATTAATATCAAAACCTTCGTTTTTTTTCAGTTTATAATTCAAATCTTGTATTATTATACTACTTAAAAATAATTACTTTGAAAAATACAGAATTACGAGTTGAAGATCCATTTAAATGTTCTGAAAATCTGTCTCCTTTCTTGTTCCTCTGTTATGACTGTCTTTCACCTCTAGACCTTGACAGCTTGGCTGTTGTCACATTCGTTTCTATGGTACAATCACGTTTCTACGGTACAAATAACAAAAGTTAAAAAGACGCGAAACTTCTAGATTCGTGTCCCTAACTTTTGCTATTATTTGTTTTTCTGGACACTGTTAGTGTTGGTTTAGAAAAACATAATCCAATTATTTGTTTTTCTGGATAAACAGTAACATTGTATTCTAATATGAATAACGAACACAGTCACGCAAGTACGTTAAAGTCTGACCAAGTAAAAAAATAATTATGAATAATAATTACTATTCAGAAATACAGAAAAACATAAAAGAATCTTTTAAGGTATTCTCTCCCTTCTTACCGCGTTCCTTCGTGGTGTAATTGGAAACGTGTCTGGTCCAGTAGTCGGGAGGACAAAGGTCGAATCTTGGTGAGGTTACTGCGATAAATGCTCATGTTTTCTGGATTCAAAAAATTTTAACCACTCAACATTCTTCAACTGATGGAGCATACTATAGCATATAGCGGAATGTAACTAATTTGAAAATCCTGAATGACACCAAAGTATAATAATACAGTAATACTTGTAACCATTACAAGCAAGGTTATGCTATAGTAAATAATTTTCAGAAACACAATTTATTCAAAAGTGCTCAAAACAAAGCTGAATAAGGCAAAAGAAAGATGGTTACAAGGATTCTGATTTGATTATGATTTAAGAGTGTTTCATTCAGTTTTAATTTATAAAGCCCAAACACTGATTACAAAATTTTAGGAAATACCTTTTGCCAAAAAAAAAAAAAAGTTAATTAGACGGAAAATAGAGAGAAGCGGTCATATGGTTTTTGGTACAATACTAATTTATAAAAATTGTACTTAACTTTTGAGTTACACAAATTCTGACTCATTACTGGCAGAAATTTTTTTTTAATATTTAAAAAATCAAACATTTTAATTACAAATCGGACAGAGTTATTATTATCTTTCTGGGTGTAATTTTGCCTAAATTTCAATGTGACAGTGCATGCAAATACGCGCAAATTGCTAAGCACAGAAAAGCTAGGAAAAAAACTTCCATCTAATATAGAAATATACAAGTAGAAATTGTGAAAAATTCAGTTATTTTTAACACCATCTTCTACCGTTTGAAGTTTTGATTCTAGAAAAGTAAACGTGAAAAACTCTTACTCTTTCCTACAGAAAATCTCCTCTTTCAAACAATCCTAATTTTTCTCCCGCTTCCCTGTCAAAAAAGACATTTTTTGCTATCATTCTAATCTCATTAATAAGCAGTTTAATTTGGATTTTGCATGAACCTTAAATGCAAGATAGAATGTGAGTTATTAAAACTGTTGAAACTTATCTTTCAAAAGGAAGTATAATTTCTTTTAATACTGGCAACGAAGAAAACCAGTCTTCAGATTTCTTTACATTCGCTTGTGATCAAGTTCCACAAAATTACAGCAGTTTTTAATTCTTAAATTTTAGAAGTGAAAATATAAAATTTTTCCAAACTTTTGTATTAATTATAGTTCTAACACGAACCTGTGTATGTTTTTACCCATGCATAAATGGTTGCACATGAATAAAAATGGTAGGGACGCAAATCGCAATGCTACAAATATCTTTAAGAAGGACCTCGTAAAAGAGCTCTGTGATGCGAAAAACAATACATGATGAAACATTTCTACACGGGCTGCTGTCGTCCGAGGACATTATCCAGCGTAGGGGGGGGAGAAAGTTATACACTGGTGTGCAAAAATTAAGGACGAGACGGTTTTTTCAATATAACTTTGTACAAAAGCTTTCCAAATCAACACATTTAATACCGTAAGATCCCCAATACGTAAGGACATGAGTAATGTAAGCAACACTTACTAAAAGAGAAATCAGAGGGATAAAAAGAAGCTTTATTGAAAAAGTAGCATGGAGCGCAATGCGACTGAAGGCCGAAACATCCCTGTGATGGGTGTCCAGCAAGAAACATCCGGTCTTTAATAGGGGATATGATCTCCCCTGACTGCTAGGCAGGTTTCACATCATTTGTGCATGCTGGATATATGGTTGTTAATGAGCTGTTGAGACACTGCTGCTCGTTCCTCTTGTAGCACCAATCGCAGTTTCGGAATCGTTACTGGCGATAAGTTACGTGCTGCCACGGGTCTCCCTAGTAAGTTCCGTACATGCTTGACGGGATTTAGATCCAGAGACCTTGCCGACCAATCCATGTGTTCAATATCTTCACTCTCCAACAGCTCTTCGACAGTAACTGTGCGATGAGGTGGAGCGTTGTCGTCCACGAAGAGGAACTGAGGACCCATAGCCCTTGTGAAAAGACGCATGTAAGGAAGAAGAACCTCGTTACAATAGCAGTCCCAGGTGACGAACCTCCTTGGGAGATATGAAGGTCGGTCCGGCTACCAAGCATTATGTCTGCTCGAACGAGAACTCCGCGACCTCCAAAACAGTCCCTTTTGATGATGTTGAAGGGGTTATTGCGTGTTCCCCGCTCTGTCCAGATGTGTATGTGTCTAGAATCGCAACTCAGACTAAATCTGCTCTCATCTGTAAAGAGTACTCGTCCCCATTCATTGTCTCTCCAATTCCGGTGTTCCCGGCACCACAGAGAACGCCTTCTCCGATGGGCAGGCGTTAGAGGTACACACCGTACAGGGCGTCGTGCAAACAGACCACCACCGTGCAGTCTTCTGGCCACGGTAAAACGCGATATCGGTCGTCCAGTCGCCTGTGTCGTGTGTCTAGCGATTTCTCCCGCTGTCTGCCGCCTGTTTCTTCTGGCCTGTAAGGCAATATACCGGTCATCTGCGGGTGTGGTTCCTCGTGGACGACCACTACTAAACCCCCGGATAGCTGTTCCTGTAGTTTGAAATTGTCTCCAAAGTCGTGAAACGATGCTGTGAGCAATTCCGAACTGTGCAGCCACACGTGTCCCACTGCGGCCTTCCTCCAACTTCCCAATGATTCGACCTCGGGTAAAAGCATCCAGATGTCGTCTAACAGATTGATTATTCGCCATTTCTCGCTGAGGCAGCAACTCGGTGTGATTTTAACTGCTATACGGCGTGCAATCTCTTTGCCAGAAATACTGATCTTACACCGACAACATGCTTTATACTACTCAGACACTCCCCCATTACGTCTACCTGCATATCTGCGCATGTGCTACCGTACGTCACCTTACTTAATCTCCTGATTGGTCTTTCTGTCCGCTCTGCCTCTTCGTTCAGCTGATATGCTAATTTTTCGACTTCGTCCTTAATTTTTGCACACCAGTGCATACTGCTGGCCACCCACACTGCAACAACAAGAAAGACAAGAGATATCACAACAAAATTTATTTAGTAGTTAACATGTTGACCAAGTATCAAATGATTAAATTTATAGACTTCTGTGAAGTGTGGTTCCTTCTAGATTCAGTAGCCAGAGTAGCCGTCATTTGTTGGAGATCCGCTGCCACACGCCTCGACATTGATTCAAAGAGACTTTGGACGTGTTTTGGGGTACAGCAAACCGAGCAGCTTCCCCACGTTGCCAAAGTTGATCTGGTGTGGCAGCTTGGGATGCAATCTAGGTCAATCGTTCAGCAACCATAGACCACATGATTTCTATGGGCGAAAGATCCAGATAACGAGCCGGCCAGGGGAGCAATTCAATCTGGCGATGGACGAAGAACCCTTGGACAATACATGCCACGTGTGGTCGCTCATTATCCTGTTGAAATATGGCTGTGGGCAAGCCCTGAAAGTAAGGAAGGGCAACTGGCTCAACATCTCAAAGATGTAACGCTGGCTGTTTAAAGTACCGGCAATGCGTACTAGAGGAGTGCGAGAGTGTTATCCAATACCGCCCCATACCATAATACCCGGTGCAGGACCAGTGTGGCGGAGCATAATGCAGCTGTTCAGGATCCTCTCTCCACGGTGTCTCCAGACTCAAATCCGACCATCGTGGTGTTGCAGACAGAAGCGTGACTTGTCAGTACAGACAATTTCATTCCATTCTGCCGTCCACATCCTTCTTTCATCGCACCATTGGCGGCGGAGACGTCTGTGGTTCTGCGTCAAGGGTAGACGAAACAATGGACGTCTTGCGAAGAGACCAGTCTGCTGTAAACGGTGTCGAATGGTACGCGCAGACATTGGATGATGCCTTATAGATTGAATGTGCTGTGCTATGGTTCGTGATGTGACTGAGAAATCCGTTACTGCCATGCGCACAATGTTCTTATCATCACGTGAAGTGGTGTACTGAGGTGGATGCGATCGAACACGTCGGTCCGTCGTACCCTCCTGCATCCGACGGTCGCATATTCGCATTACAGTTGTTTGGTTTCGTCCAACACGACTACCGATTTCCCTGAACGATAATCCACACTCTCGGTAGGCCACTATCCTGCTTCTGTCGAACTCCGATACATGATCAAACGATGATTGCTCTTTACTACGAGGCATAATGGATCGTTTTTTTGAAAAGACCACAATTGCCGAATTTGAAATCGTCGAAAACTCCAAGCCTTAGCGCTTTGAAGTGGCGCCACGTCTGCGCTGAAATTCTAATCATCTGCATATCTCACCTCCGCTAATGCATGTTGTTGTTTCATGTTATTTCCATGCTTCCTTCAGGGAGTTGCATTTACGGTGGCCAGCAGTGTATTTATTCCCGGCACAAAGTTTCATATTTGAGTTAAAAAAATAAATAGTCAGACATCATTGGAGAAGGTCTTGTATTACTTTCTGCTATTAAAACGGCAGAAATACGTCACAGAAAGAAGTAGGTTTAGATTAGAAAAATTCCACTGGAATATGCACGGATGGTGCAAAAGTGGTGATGTATGGAAATATTGGTTTTAAATCATTTGTAAAAACAGTTTGTAATCATCATGTAATTTTTGTACACCGCTTGTGCTATCGAGAAGCCCTTGCAGCAAAACAAACATTAAAGGAATTGAGTGACGTTCTTCAGGATGCTGTCAAAATTTTAATCTTCATTCAAAGCTTGTGCCATCAACAGCCTTTATTTTCAAATCTTTCTAAAGTTACGGACTCCTAATAAAAAAATTAATTAAAAAAAATCTGAAAGATTTCAGATTTTAAATTACGTCCAAAGCGGCGTCTTTTTTAACATTTTGCGCATTACCATTATTTATTAAATGTCATGTTCTTCGCTCTTAAACCATAAAATTCAGTTCAAGAGCAATATCGCAAAATAATTTTAAATTGAGAATATCTTCAGTATTTCCGATACACAGCCTCCGGCGATTGAGATAAAAATGTTTCTTCTGTACAACGTTGCCATTGCTGGCTTTGAAATCTATGAGTTTGTCAATCAAAAATTCGTTAAAGTTTTACAAAATATGAAATTGATAATAAAAGAAATTGCAAATTTCAAATTTGGGTTTCTAGATGCGCATATTCGCAGTAGGATTACGTCATTCAAACTTCGATGACTGTAGGTACCGTCATTTTATCACAACGTGAGAAACATATATACATTTATGCAGATTTTTCATTATTTAATTTCTTCAGATATAATACAGGGCGATAATATTTGGTGGCAACAATTTGAAAAGTGAAACTGACATTCAGAATGATTCGACGCAAATTCGCAGGTACCATTGTTTTATCCCAATGCGAGAAACATACATACATTTATGCAGATTCTTTATGATTTAATTTCTTTAAATATAATAAAGGCTCTAATATGTGGTGTCAATAATTTCAAAAGTGAACCGACATTTATAGTGAACCAACGCAAAATGCCAAAACGAAAATAATAGTCCTTCAGGGCAAATTGCTTCTTTGGACTAATAAGTAGAAGTAAGATGAATACCAAGAAGGCGGTGTTTAAGAAAATTTATTATTAGAAGACAAAATTAGTATTATGTTTTCAACCAAACAAAAGTTTGATCTTGCTTCACTTCTTCTAAATAATTTATGCCCATTAAATATGAAAGCCACGCTATTTATCAGACGTTTTTGAGAAACTTAAACTAACTTTTAGTATGTCTATTCAAGGAAGAAATATAACAGTATTTTTAATCCGAGACATAAAACTGCGGTTTTTATTAAAAAGATCAAAATTTGCAAGAACAGGGTAAAAGAAAATGATTCATTCAAAATGATTTTGAACACCAAAAATTTTATAACTGAAAAAAATACCTGTAAAACTTCCTTGCAAAAATTATTAGAGATCATTTAAAAATCCTAGAAACACAGGTTTGTAAATGCTTTATATCGAATTTAATTTCAAAACGTTATCTTGAGTTTAGAAACCATTTTTGACATTAATGAGACTATTCTCCTGCCATATAAAATCTGAGCGAAATTCTTAAGCTGTCGAGTAACTACATTTTTTAGTCTGGTGCGATATGGAACACACATAAAAAATTTTGATAGAAAAATAAGCTGATTCTCTTTCATTATAACAGCAACAATGGCACGCAGATTTTAATGATTTTCGTCTTTCTAATCAAATGATCGTAAAAGCTCAAACTCCATCCAATATTTCACCTGTATTCAATTTTAGTCAATTAAATATGGCAAAAAATTTATCATAATTGATCAAAAATCAATAATACAAACAAACACACGAACAGACATTCTTCTTTATGTATAGAGAGATAGAGATTTTGTAAAACTTAGAAATTTTTTATTAACAAACTTTAAGATTTGAAAAGCGAGCAGTGGCAACACTTTTCGAAATAAACATTTTTATACCCAACACTCGGAAAAAATTAGCGCTTTCAGATTTTTTAATTAATATTTCTGCTGATTAAAGTTCGTACGAAAATGGGAATAGTTGAAATGACTTCCCACGAATTTTTGAAATCGGGAATAAAGTATTTAATGGTTAGCAATGCTATTTCATTTCATTGTAAAACTTACAAATTTTTTATTAACAAACTCTAGGATATGAAACCGAGTCGTGGCAACAACTTTCGAAATAAAGCAGATTTTTCCTCTCCAGCTTGCGAGACTGTTGCCACTCGGAAAAATTAGGGCAAAAATGATCGTTTTTCCGAGTTTTTAATTAATATCTCGAATTTTAGCTACTTTGTTTTTTGGAAAAAAGTGGACATCGACCATTTCTAGAATCCAGAAAAGAATTGTAGAAAGTTTGAAAATAGCTATAGTAGTTATTGAGTTATTAGAGGCTAAACCAACAGACTTTCTTCTTTATATATATAGATTTAACTAGCTGTTACCCGGCATGCTTTGCAGTGCTATTTAAAGGAAAGAAAGCGTTTGTGTTTTAATTCTGTTTGTTGAAGTGCTTTTGGACGCACAATAATTTTTTGTTTTTCCATCTGGTGAATACACGAATAAATCGGAAGGTTTTCCGACGTGTCAGCAAGCCACATATACGGCTGCGCATGTTGAAAGCATGGATTATCCAAATTTACTCCACAAACTTGTAGTGATTGTCGCTGTGCTTTGTTAATGGTCATTGCAAATACGAGTCGCAGCGGAAGCATATTTCATAAGAGCACATCGGTATAGCCACCGAGGGAGTGGCTTCTAGGAATGGAAGTCTACGCAAGTCGATTCTAACTAAAACTTATCAACATCGTGCATAAATGGTGGCGTTACTCTGAGAAATTTGCGGTAAATTATGAATTAGAAGCTTGACATAAAAAAAAGGAAACTTTTCCATTGAGGCATAAATATAGTAAGTGCCTTTATCTCAGACACTTAGGAAATTATTTTTTCTTCTCAACCATTTTCTTGCCGATGTCACCGAAAATCCTTTCCACATTTATTGAGATACCTCTTGCTTATTTTATGACGTAATAAGCAGACGTCATAAAATAAAACTTAACTTAGTGTCAGTAATACAAGGTGCGCCCATAAAAATAACCGGACAAATTAAAGACCAAACTATAAAATAAAATAAAAATAAATAAATAAATAAATAAAATAAATCTTAAAGGTTTAAAATTTTAAATTACGTCCAAAGGGTCTTTTTTTTTAAACATTCTGTGTGTTACATTTATATATTAAATATCATGTTCTTCGCACCTAAACCATAAAATTCAATTCAACAGCAATACCGCAAAATAATTTTTAAATGAGCATATCTTTAGAATTTCCGATACACAGTCTCGCGCGCTGTAGATAAAAAATGTTTTTTCTGTACAGCGTTCTATTGCTCGCTTTGAAATCCTTGAGTTTCTTAATCAAAAATTCGTTAAAGTTTTACAAAATATGAAATCGATGATAAAACAAATTCCAAATTTCAAATTTGGGCTTCCAGATGCCTATATTCGGGTGGAAACGTTCAATATTCAAAATTCGATGACTCTAGGTACCGTTGTTTTATCACAATGCGAGAAACATACATACATTTATGCAGATTCTTCATTATTTAATTTCTTTAAATACAATAAAGGGCGATAATATTTGGTGGCAACAATTTAAAAAGTGAAATAACGCTTGTAATGAATCAACGCAAAAAGTTACGAAATTAATAATCTGGGAAAATTGCCCTTCTGGACTAAAAATTTGAAAAAATAAATGTATGTTTCGGAAGAATGGCATCTCAACTCTTGTTAAATCGAATTAAAATTGTTTATTTTGTCGTTTGCATAACAGAACGGCGGAGTCATTTTCATTTACTGAGAAGGCATTGTATAAAAAAAATTCTCCCGAGATGGAACAATTTCATAACATTAGAATTTATTAAATTAGGTAAATCTGCTACAGAAATGTTAAAGATGATTCGAATAGTATATGGTGATGCATCGTTTTCCAGAACACAAGTGTATAGGAGGTAGAACCGATTTAAATGCGGGCGCGAAAGAAACGCTGAAGATGAACCAAAGAAAGAACGCCCTTTAACTTTAAAGAATGAGGAAAACGTGGAGAAAATCCGCTGTTTGGCAAAGGCTGATAGAAGTGTAACAACTCAGCAATTTGCAGGCATGCTTAGGATGAACAGTAGGTTAATTTTAATTGAAAATCTGAAAATGAGGAAAGTTTGAGCTCGATTTGTGCCTTGAGTTTTGATAGAGCAGAAAGAAGACAGAAAAGCGTGCTGTGAAGATTTGCTGGCTACATCCAGACATTGAAACAATTTCTTAAATTGTACCATAGCGGAAGATGAGACCTGGTATTTAGAGTACGACCCAAAAATAAAAAGACAAAGTGCACAATGGAAAAGACCATCTTCTCCTATAAAAAAAGAATGCACGGATGTTGAAATCAAAGATTAAGTTAGTGCTGATTGCATTTTTCTACTAAAAGAATTTATTCGCCATGAATTTGTCCCTGGAAATCAATCAATTACGAAAAAGTACCTGCTTGTAAACGATCCTTGTAAATCGCTTTATCCTCGAGGATAAAGCGAGTTAAAAAAGATCGTTTTGATTCTGGGCAATTTTTTTTTTTTTCTTAGTTAAAAGGGGCTTTGCCCTTGAACGCCTATTGTTTTCGGTTTGTGATTTTGCGTCGGAAACATTAAATGTCGCTTAACTTTTCAAATTGTTGCCACCAAATATTGCAGCCCTGTATTATATTTAAACAAATTAAATAATGAACAATGTGCATAAATATATGTATGTTTCTCGCATTGTGATAAAACAACGGTACCTAGAGACATCCCATTTTGAATGACGTAATCCTACTGCGAATGTCGGCACCAGGAAGCACAAATTTGAAATTTGGAATTTGTTTTATTATCGATTTTATATTTAACAAATTTAAAGATTTCAAAGCGAGCAATGGCAATGTTGTACAGAAAAAAATCATTTTTATCTCTAGCGCGTGAGACTGTGTATCGGAAATTCTAAAGATATGCTCATTTAAAAATTATTTTGCGATATTTCTCTTAAACTGAATTTGATGGTTTAAGTGCGAAGAACATGATATTTAATAAATAAAGGTAACACACAAAATGTTTAAAAAACGCCCCTTTGAACAAAATTTAAAATCTGAAACCTTTCAAGAAGTTCTTGTTTCATATTTTGATTCTATGGCTCAAGTTATGCCAAACTGCCAAGTTTTGTAAAAACCGTACGAGTAGTTTTTATTTTTTTTTTTTTCTTTTCCTTTTTCTTTTTTTTAAATAGCAACCAAAAGGAGCGTTAGTTCAGAAGGGCTATTAATTTCGTTTTGTCATTTTGCGTTGATTCACAGTAAATGTTCGTATCACTTTTCAAACTGTTGCCACCAAATATTATGACCATGTGTTACATTTAAAGAAGTTAAATAATGAAGAATCTTCATAGATGCATGTATGCTTCTCGCATTGTATAAAACAACGGTATCTAGAGCCATCATATTTTGAATAAGGTAAGCCTCCACCGAATATGGGCATCTGTAAGCCCTAATTTCGAATTTGGAATTTGTTTTATTATCGATTTCATATTTTGTAACACGTTAACGAATTTTTGTTAAGAAAATATACGATTTCAAAGCGAGCAATGGCAACAATGTACGAAAAAAAATTTATCTCAAGCGCGCAAGACTGTGTATCGGAAATTCTAGAGGTATGCTCATTTTAAAATTATTTTGCGATATTGCTGTTGAATTGAATTTTACGGTTTAAGTGCGAAGGACATGGTATTTAATAAATAAAGGTAACCCACAAAACGTTAAAAAAACGCCTCTTTGGGAGTAACTTAAAATCTGAATGCTTTCAGTTTATTTATTTAATTCGTAGTTAAAAATAAATTTAGTTAAGCTTCAATTTTTTTACAAACGATTTTATTCCCCCCCCACTCATTGTTTCGAGGAGTTCTTATAAATAAATACGCATTGCAAGTATGGAATAAATATCATATTGTATGACTAATTAACCACGCGTTTGCCTATCCGGGGTCCTGGGAAATTCGAATAATCTGCATCTTTTCTCTACGAATGATAATGGAAATCAAACTGGACCTTTAATTCAAAAGCTGCAGGAAAACAATTTTCCAGTTAATTTTGAAGTTTTTTCCGCCAATACATATTAAAGTTTAGATTCTCTGTTCACCCTCCATGGGATTTTTTTTTTTTTTTTTTTTTTTTTTATAACATGTAATCCTAGCGATAAGCTCAGTTAAAACTAAACTAAACGCCGTCCAGTGCGTCCGTCGCAGAACCTAGCAAGTAACCTAATAATCACAGAAACCATCAACCTATGCGGCACAAGACCGCATACGGCGTTTGTCGTTGTAAATTACGCGAATGAATACTTCCAAGAAAGAACGCTCTGCAATCATTATCTTCAAGGACTTGATGGGCGTAGGTGGTCCCGGTCATCGGACTCCCCGATCTGAATCCCTGTGGTTATTATCTCTAGGGATTCCTGAACAACGACGTATACAAGAATGATTCTACAGATGATTCATGAACTGAAAAACATTACTACGACTCCTTAGGGAACACCACAGCAGAAAAACGTCAGTCTGGTAAAATGTATTATTCTAGTCGACATTTGCAAAAGGATGTTTGGATACTGAGGCACCGTAGGGAAGAAAATATTGATTTGATTTGATTGAAAACTGAATTAAAAGAATGACATTTATAACACTATTTGACACTACCACCACTCACACAGATGGGATGTGTAAAAATTGACTCATCTCAAATCTCAAACTGGCATACTTCTCTTTCTCAACTAAACATTTCCTCGTTTGGTTTGGAGTAATTTCCTGACTTCCTTTTAATTACTTTATTATTTAGATTGCGATTCGCCTCGAACAGATTTTACTGCACAGAATAGTCACTGGCCAATAAAAAAATATAAAAATGTGTCCAAAACTCAAAGCCGAATTTTCAGCTTTCTGTGAAACTAACGCCAATCGAAGACTGCGTTTTGTCTAATTTTACAGATTACACAAATCTAAGTTTAATAGACTTCTTATATTGTAAACATCAAAAAAATTTCAACCAGGACTGTGAGTAGGAAATGAATTTAAGTAAGAAATGGTTCTGTCTCAGTGAGTTGATCGGAATGAAACTCGTTTTTTGTTGTTGAGTTAATTGACTTTGTTTAAAGCTTCAGAACACTTTTCCCTTGACAAGTTCTGTTTGGAGCTTTGAATAAAAAGACTAACTTTGGTTTTCACTATTTTTTAGTATTTTAACTTTTTCTTTTACTTTTTCTGTTCAAAAATGTATATTATAAATTTGCAAGCTCATAAAAATAGAAATGGGTAGGGGATTATGGTTCTTATAATCCTTAAGTAATTCTCTCATATTTCATTTCCCATATTAGGTGGAATAAATTTTGCAGCACTACGCGCAGATTTTTCTACTAGGTTCTACTTTTTCTCTCAACAACGAATAGAAAATTTGATAACTTTCTCAAGATTTATTTAACATATATTAAACATATATTAACACTATACAGTCAATGAAGCCAAAAACACAGACTGACCCTGTTAAATTAAATTAAGCAATTAATGAACTTTAGCCGCTATGCATTTAAACGATGAATCCCTTCATTTATACTGAACCATGTTCCCTTATCAGGCTTAAACTAATATAGCTTTGAGTGTCACCAAAGAGATTTTTTTAACTCATTTCCAGTGATCGAGGCTTGGTAATTGACTTAGTCGATTCTGTTAAACAGTGCAATCTTTCATTCAGTCCCTTACTTCATTCTTTCATTAATACATTTTCCTTGATATTTCAAATGTTAGTTTTATAATTTGCAAGCGGTATAATAAAACAAAAGCATTATAAAACAGATAATTGTTAAAATATTTTATTTTAATGAAAACAAAATTTTGTTAAAACATTTTATTTTTACGTTCTTGTATGAAGTAAAAAGGAAGTATTGTAATCGGGAAAAATTTCGGGTATCATATTTCCACTAAAATATCTATTTTGACCGCTATCGAATGGAATTTAACGATGTTTTTTGAGTGACATTCGTACGTAAGAACAGAATAAAGGACGCTTTTTCCCCCAAAAAATTATAAAACTGATCCAAAATGGATTCTGAAGAGATTTTTTTCGTCGCGTTCGAACATACGTACGTATGTATGTATGTATGTATCTCGCATAACTCAAAAACGAGTGGCCTCAGAGCATTGAAATTTTGTATATAGGACTGCTATAACATGTACATGTGCACCTCCTATTTTGGTTGCAATCGGTAGTATCGAAAGTATATAAATTTATATATATATCCACTCTGTTGCTCGGCTCAGTGAGCTCAGTTTTTTAACACTTATATGTTGGTAAATTGTGCATTTTTTGCTTTAAAAATGATTGAATTATGTTGTTCTTATCTTCCGGTTAAGGTTTTTATGCTTTTAGTAAATTTGCATGCAAGATTTGTAGAATTATCAACAATTTAAAAGTTGTACTAAGCCTAATCATTTCTTTCATGACGGACATATTTGTGTACATTTGAAACTTAGGAGAATATTGGATTTGTTGCCAATCTAGAGAAACTAAGCTTCGCAACAACAAAGATAACGCCTTCTTTTATTATTGCAAATTAAATCATGCTTAATCCTATCTGTAGTTTATTTGAGGAAATGAGTGTTTAAGATTTACTTCGTAATTTTTAATGTAGATATTTTGAGTTTTTATATATTTTTGCCTCGTCGCGAAGTTCGAATTGAATTAATTGAATGAGAAGTACTGCTGAATCGTCTGTGAAAAACTGCTTCTTTTTGTTTCTTGCTTGTCTGTTTAATTTCTTTTCCACATCGTTTTAGATTTATCATAGTATTTGAAAAGAACACGTGTCAATGATTAGGCAATTCTCCAGATGACATACATAATTTTTGCGCATCCTGATGAGTTATAAAATGAATGAGATGTAACGCTGTTAAGTGAAGCTAGCGCCAGAGTGTGGCTGTGAAAACAAATATAGTGAATTTTAAAAAGTGCATTTATTCGATTGTGGTTTATGCGCTATCGATGAAGTAGTTTTATTTGAACCCAAAGAGTTTAAATGAAATGCAAAATGCGTATAATATTCTGTATCGGAAAGTCATGTTGTGGCAACATCAGATTTTTATTTTTATTATCTTATGTGAAAGCTGCAGTTCAGCCAATTTCTTGAAGAAGAATCTTTTTTGAAAGAGTATTGAAGTGGATTAAGATAAGGTAGATGCAAAGGTACATTACGATAAGGTAGGTTGTTCCAGAGAAGTTTTTTGTATCTAGAAAACCCTCAGCACCTAATGCCAAGGTGCAGCAATATTACGCAATTTTCATGTATTAAAGTGATCTCCCCCTTTCTTTTTAAATTAATATTATCTGTGTACCAACAGGCAATTGCAATATCATTATTCATAGCGATATTCGGTAAGATTTCTAATCAATGCAACGTTATTTCAATGTGTGTTATTTTTATTGCTAAAAAAAATCAGCAGTCTTTGCAATTATAATATATGTATATATGGGATATTTACTGCGTAATGGCTGCAGGAAGAAGACGTTGACAAAACTAATTTCAGGGAATCACCAGCTTTATTTTTAGGCACATCAAAATCATTTTTAGACAATATACTTTTTGATCATAAGCAATTACAATAATTTTTATATACGCATTACGTCATCTTAGATAAAGAACAAAGGACGGCATAGCAGCGTACAGATGTTTGCATGGCAGAAGTTAGGAAAAGGAATGACGTAGTTGCTTGCGAAGCAATATTTATACTTAGCAGGTGCATAAGTACAACTAAGCTGCGATTGGTTAATTGTAGGTTTTAGTTCCTATTTTTAAGCAGCGTTATGTAAACTGGAAAGCTCTCGAAATTTGGGAGAACAGATGAATTCAGGAAACACCAAATTTAGAGTAGTCAATTTTAAGGTTGGCAATCATTTCTAAGCGTAGTCATCGCATTTTATTATTTCTTATTATATTGTTGCGAAAAATTCGGCGGTTGCGCCTGTATGTAAGATTTCCGGCATAGCACTAGGGTTACCATAAAATAGTGTATGGGAGGGTTGCCAGATTGGCGACTTTATCGCCCATTTTACGACCAATTGGCGATATCCCATGGTCCAATCGGGAAGCTTCTAGAATAACTGCCTGTCGAGATATTTCTCGAAACGTGTGGAACCTAAGGAAAAGCTATATAAACCCCTACGTTTCTGAGAGCCGGCATTTTTATGAAAATAGCTGCTTACTGTGTGTGCTAAGCTACGCGAGAGTTTTGTGAACGGAAAGCGATCGAGATAGTGCTTTGCCGTGAAGCTACCTTTACAGTGTAGCTTGACAGTGTATTGGTGATTGTTCCACGGTGTTAAGTTTAGTGTTGCCGTGAAGCTACCTTTACAGTTACAGCCTGAAGCTGTGTTGCTGATTGTTTCAGCGTATTTATTGTAGATTTTCGACGCTTTTAAAGGTAATTTGGAACTGTGCTGTAAATAGTGATTCTTGTAAATAAATTGTGCTTTTTATTGTTCTGCACCGTGTTTTCATCGGATACTCTCAAATCCACGAACCCGTAGAACGCAACAATATAATTGTTGAATAGAGGTAAAATGAAGAAATTCTTTCCATTTTTGTAAATCCAGAATATTAAGTATTTCAGGAAAAAATTCTGTCATTTCTAAAAGACTTTCGTATATTTCTTTGAGTGGCAGAGACGTTTTCAAAGTCATTACAGAGGAAATACTGACATTATTAATATTGTTGTAGATTCATTTAGAAGCAGGAGGTTATTTAAAGGTTGGAGGAGATTTACAGGAGGTTGTTTAGGTTATTTAGAAGCAGGAGAGATGGAAAATGAGCAACGCCTTCGCCTAGAATCGAACCACGGACCTCTCGGTCACGCGTCGAGCGTGCTGACCACTATACCCCGAAGGCATGCAAAGAAGGCGGAAGAAATACCTTATATTGTAAATTGTAAGATTTCTAACTTCTTCAATGATTTTCAAGTTGTCGTTAATAATCCAGCAGAAGTTTTCGTCTTCTTTAATTTGTTCAAAAACTATATTACAAATAGTTTTAAGTAGATTGGCAAAGATATTATCAAAATTCTTCTTGAAGTTTCTGGTACAGTTGGCTATAAATCAAAATTTTAGAGGATTTTTATGAAATTAAGGAAAGGCATAAAGATTGGCAAATCTGTTATTTGTAGTGAAGTTAGAAATTCTTCATCTTTTGAGAAAAGTAGAAATTCTATTAATAACAGTTCTTTTTTTATTTTTGCTTTGCCGTGAAGCTACCTTTACAGTATAGCCTGACAGTGTATTGGTAATTGTTCCACGGTGTTTATTATAAGTTTAGTGTTGCCGTGAAGCTACCTTTACAGTTACAGCCTGAAGCTGTGTTGCTGATTGTTTTAGCGTATTTATTGTAGATTTTCGACACTTTTAAAGGTAATTTTGGAACTGTGCTGTAAATAGTAATTCTTGTAAATAAATTGTGCTTTTTATTGTTCTGCATCGTGTTTTCATCGGATACTCTCAAATCCACGAACCCGTATAACGCAACAATATATATATATTTAGAAAGGTTTCGAAACTCCTACTCGAAGATGAAAGAAAAACTAGTTCATGAAAGTTCATGAAAATAAGGAATGGGTAGGGGATCATGGTTCTTACAAATCCTTGAAAAAGTCTGTTTTCAATTTATATATATATATATATATATACAAAGAAATTTTCAGTC
>KK119460.1:51539-73938 GCA_000611955.2 Stegodyphus mimosarum
GAGTCTTCCACGATTCCCTTTTTGTACTCGACGGAATAGCTCTTTCGTTTTGTACTCATTTTAACTGGGATTAAAAATTATTCACTTTATTTTTAAATAAAATTACGTATGAGGAAATAATCAGACTTACAAGACTGAAATGAATGAACGTTGTATACCTGCACTGTCGCTCAATGTAGACTGCTGCCTTATGTTGTATTTTTAAGATAAACTCCAAGAATTAATTTGAAACGAATTGTAGAGGTAAACAATTAATTTCTCGGAATATTTTGTTTCAAATATTTCTCTGAAATACGAGTATTAGGAAACCTAAACATATTATTACTTATACTTAATAAATCAACAGCATTTTTTAACGAATTCTTTTTGTCACATTATTTTAACTAGGGATTATTTTCGGGGGATGTCTTATTTTACAAAAAGTTCCGAAAATCACGATAGGGCTTATTTTCGGAAGATGTCTTATTTTCAGAAAAAGACGGTATGTACGTGCGTACAGCCGCCACTAAATAATCTCTTCTGAATCCATTTCAATTCAGTTCTGTAATTCGTTTTCGTCTGTCTTAGGTACAGATGTCACGCAAAAACATCGTTAAATTGCATTCTAAAGCGGTCAAAATGGATATTTTCTTTGAAATATGATACCCGGAAATTTTCGTAATTACAATATTTCGATAAGTAAGACTCGAAGTTGAATATTCTGAACTCAATTCGATTCGGACATAATCTCAAAATACCAAATCTCCCGAAACTCGATTCATCAGTCAATTCCAGATAACAACACGAATTTCCTAAAAGATGCTGTGCGGAAGATCTTAAAAATGATAAATGTATTTCAGTTATACTCCCGTTACCTAAAATAGAAGATTAGGGAATTCATAATAAAATTTCACATTCATTAATTTGCTAAAATATGCATCTCAATCTAATCAAAATACACCACTTTTATAATATGTACTCTTCAATTTCCCCCCACCCCCTCTGCTAAGAATTTACATTAATATTCGTAATAGAAAAAACACTAAAAATTATCAAAAGTTCAGTTGATATAAAAGCTGTTAGAAACACAGAAAAGAGGAATAACTCGGGATTAAAATAAACAAAAATTATTGTTAATAATTGAAGTTTATTTCAATTCTAAGAATACGATTGATTGGGTTACGCAACCTTAATCAGTATTCAAAATAAAATGAAAAGAACACACTTCAAATAACGGAAGAAGAAGGAGGAATTTAAGTTATAAATTATATTAAAAATGAATATTTACAAAAGCGCTGCGTTACTGAATTCATTTACGAGAAAAAAAGCATATATTAGAACTTTATTTTCAGTGAGCAATGTTTACATACCCCCGTTTACATACAGTAAAATTACTGACTGCTGTGAATATAAACACAACAAGATACCATGCCATCTATTATCACTGCTGTTATCCCAAATATATATTTTCTAAATTGTGCAGACAATTTTGCTTTACGCTGACATTTGTGACAGTAATTTTTCCATCGTTCCGTGACAAGCAAACGTAATTTCTTCCTCCCTTTGCCTGTAATTGTTAGTTAACTCGCCTCCATTTAATACGGAGTTGACTGAATTTGCTACTAACACGTCAATATAAAAATCTGATGTACACACCACATGACTTCCTTGTACGGAATATTAAATTAGAAGCATTTTTCTTTCATTTCATTTAAACTGATTAGATTGAATTGAATCTACTCCGTCAATAGAGCATAAACCATAATAGAATAAATGCACTCCTTAAAATTCACTATATTTGCTTACCATAGCGACACTCTGGTGCTAGATTCACTTAACAGCATTACATCTCATTTATTTTATAACTCTGAATGCACAAAAATTATATCATCTGAAGAATTATCTACGCGTTCCCACATGTTCTATTCAAATACTATAATAAATCTAAAACGATGTACAAAAGAAATTGAACAAACAAAAAAATGTTTTCCCAGACGATTTAGTATTTCTCATGCAATTAATTCAGTTTATCACTTCGCGACAAGGGGAAAAAAAAAGAAAAGAAAAAAACCTCAAAATATCTGTATTAAAAATTACGAGGTAAAATCTTAAAATTTCCTGGAATAAATTCGAGAATGGATTAAGCATGATTTAATTCCCAGTAACAAAAGAAGGTTGTTGCGAAGGTTAGTTTCTCTAGATTGGCAACAAATCCACTATTTTACCAAATTTCAAAAGCAAACAAATATGGGTGCTATGGTAAAAATAATTAGGTTTAGCCGCACTTAAACAACTTTTAAATTCTTGATAATTCTACAAATATTGCACGCATATTTACTAAAGGCATAAAAACCTTAACCGGAAGATAAAAACAACAAAATTCACTCATTTTTAAAGAAAAAAATTGCGCAATTTACCAAGATATAAAAACAAAAAAATCTGATGTGTACACCACGTGACTTCCTTGTATGGAATATTAACTTATACGCATTTTTTCCTGCCTTAAATTTATTTCCTCGAATTTCATTAGAGATATATTTCTTATTCAATTCATACTTCACGACACAGAAAATTACATAAAAACTCAAAATATCTACTACATTAGAAACTGAAAGATCTGGAAAAACATAAAACACAAAATACAGTTAAAACAATTTTTTTTTTTTAAACGCTTAAAATTAGTTAGTTTCTACGCAAAAACAAGCAATTCGGCAGTTTTTTCGGAGCACAAAACTGAAAGTTTGCTTTTGGTCTCACTCGGCAAAAAGACACTGAAAGCGTAGAAACTCACTTAATTTTTGCGGACCCTATGCTGATTCAATATATGGAATAATTTAATAACTTAAATGATAATTCCAGAATGGATTAAGCATAATTTAATTCGAAATAATAAAAGACTTTATTTTGCTGTTGCCAAGCTTAGTTTCTCTAGACTGGCAACAAATCCACTATTCTGCTAAGTTTCAAATGTAAACAAATATGGCTGCTGTGGCAAATAAAATTAGGCTTAGCCGCACTTAATTGTTGATAATTCGACCACTATAACATGCAGGTTAACTAAAAGCATAAAAACCTTAATCAGAAAATAAGAACAACATGATTCAATTATTTTTTTTTAAAAATGCGCAATTAACAAAAATTCAAGAATAAAGAAAATGAGCTTACTGAGCTGAGTAACCAAGTGGATATATATATATACACTCACGTTTGTGAAAATTGCAACACCAAGAAGGAATCGTCATAATTGAATGCAATTTAATACACAGTTGAGTGGTAGTGGTACAAATAAATGATTAAATGTTCAAAGCAAACAAACAAGAACAAGAGATCAGAATCAGTATTTTGTGTGACCACCACGCGCCGCAATAAGTGCTGCTACACGACGTGGCATGGAGTCAAACAAAGTTTGAATGTCTGACTGAGGAAGAGCATTCCATATCGTTTGTACGCGTACCCAAAGTTCGTCTGCAGACGCAACAGGACGAGGATCACGAGCAAGACGCCGACCAATGACATCCCACACATGTTCAATTGGCGACATATCCGGGGAACACGCAGGCCAAGGAAGAAGCTGTACCTGCTGCGCTGCAAAGAAGGATTTAACAATCCGAGCAGTATGAGGGCGGGCATTGTCCTGTTGAAATACAGCGCCTGGCAAGCTTTGAAGGAAGGGAACAGCTTCGGGCTGTAGAACTTCACGGATATACCGGTTGCTGTTCAGATTGCCCACAATTCGTAGCAATTGAGATCGTCTATGATATGCTATGGCGCCCCAGACCATAACTCCGGGTGTTCGTCCACTGTGGCGTTCGATAATGCACTCCGGAAGGTGGCGTTCACCGGCATAGCGTCTGACACGAATGCGGCCATCATGGTACCACAAATTAAAGCGGGATTCGTCAGAAAACACGACATGCTGCCAATCAGCACGCCAGTCTCTATGCTGATTGGCCCATTGTAGCCGCAGGCGGCGATGGTCGTGCGTTAGGGGGATCCTGTATAAAGGAGTCCGTGCGCGCAGTCCACACTGCAGCAGACGTCTACGAATTGATGAAGCACACAATGAAACACCTGTAGCTATTGACCACAGTGCTGCCAATTGTCTAGAGGAAGCTGTACGGTCCGTCCGCGCCATGCGGACCAGGTGTCTATCATCGCGAGCTGACGTCACATTTCGGGGTCCACTCCCGGATTTCCGAGTTGTCCGACACTCGTCCGTCCACTGCTTCCAAACGCGCATCACTGTGCTGCTGTTACGCTGCACACGAGAGGCTACTGCACGATACGACAATCCAGCTTCACGAAGGCCGATGATTCTCCCTCGTTCAAACTCTGTAAGTTGTTCAAATCTCGCTCTCTTTCGTCGACGAGGCATAAGTACAGATTGAGTTAACGTTTACCACTAGCAGATAACCACCGATAACCATACACGCCTCGCTACAGCCGTCTATTTATTCGGATCCATCAGCCGTTCAGAGGGCGCTGCTCAGCATACGCATGCGCTACGGATTTGCAATTCTAATCATTTGCATATCATGCGCTACTTTGCATTTCCTGAAAATTTCAGCTCACTCGCGTAAGTCCTTCATGGTGTTGCAATTTTCACAAACGTGAGTGTATATACAAAAATTTATATACTTTTGGTACGGCCGATTGCAACCAAAATAGGAGGTGCCCATCTACATGGTATAGGAATCCTATATACAAAATTTCAACGTTCTGAGGCTACCTGTTTTTTAGTTATACGAAATACAAACATACATACGTACGTACGCACAGACGCCAAGAAAAAATCTCTTTAGAATCCATTTTAAACCTGTTTTATAACTTTTTTGGGGAAAAGAGTCCTTTATTCGGTGCTCACGTACAGATGTCACGCAAAAACATCGTTAAATTGCATTCGGCAGAGGTTAAGATGGATATTTTCGTTGAAATATGGTACCCGGAATTTTTAGTGATTACAATACTTCCTTAACTTTGTACAAGGAAGTAAAAATACGATTGTCAATACAAAGAGAATTTTAATTTTGCATCCTCTCTTGATCAGAATTACCATTAAAACTAATCACCATATTTTTGATGTTAAAAATGTCTGTAAAAGAATCCTTCCAACTTCAGAAATCATTGTGTTACATTATTTTATAATGCATGTGATCTGATAAATGTATCCATTCCGTGAGATTTTTACTTTAAATTCTAAGTTAAAATTTAATTTTTACAAATAGAGCACATTCCCCATGAATAATTTATATTTCCCGATACATTGAGATAAACTTAATAAAAGTCTTCCAAATAATTTACATACTTTTTCCATTTTTAATTGCACATCTAAATTGAGTAATTTAAAATACGTTTAATTCATTATTAATACGTTTAAAATGCGTCCGTAATTTTTTTAAGAATATTAGCAGTTATTATTGTTTTTAACAAAAGGCATTTCTAGCGCTATATATTGCGCACGTGTAGGAATAATTGTATGGTTTCTCATTAGTTATATTTAATTCGTCTAAAAAAGGGCAATAATAACCAGTAGTTCTCTTCAGTTCCATCCGCCATATTACTTTTGCTGTAAATTACGTAAACTGTAAAAGCTGTTCTAATGAGGTTTGAAGATGTTTCATCTTAATTAAAGTATTAGATTTATTTTTAAAATTACGTAAATCTCACATTCTGAGATTCATTTAACAGAAATGTTCTATGTATTTCGAAAGAAATTAGTGCAGGTATCGCTTTTTCAAAGAATAAAAATATTCTGCACTATTTTCCAAAAGATAAGTCTCTTAAACAACACCCTTCCACAAAAGAAAGTAAATAAATAAATAAATAAGACTTAGTTCAAAGGGCTATTAGTTTCAAAACGACATTTTGCGTCGTTTCATTTTCTGCGATGCTTCACTTTTCAAACTGTTGCCACTAAATATTATCGTCATGTATTACATTTAAGAAACTAAATAATGAGGAATCTACATGAATGTATGCATGTTTCTCGCATTGAGAAAAAAAAAATGGCACCTAGAGCCATCAAATTTTGAATAGCATAGTCCTCCACCAGAAAATGGGCACCTGAAAGCTCGAATTTGGAAATTCCATCTAATATTTCACCTATATTCAATTTCAGTCGATTTAATGTGGAAAAAAAATTGATCATAATTGATCAGTAATCAATAACGCAAACAAACACAAAAACAGGCATTCTTCGTTATATGCATTGATTTTGTAAAATTTACAAATTTTTGATTAACAAACTCTACGATAGGAAAGCGAGCAATAGCAACACTTTTCGAAATAAAGCATTTTTACCTCCAGCGTGCGAGACTGTTGCCACTCGGAAAAATAAGTGCGAAAATAGTGTTTTCAGAGTTTTTAATGAATATCTCGGCTGATTAAAGTTGTACGAAGATAGGAACAGTCGAAATAGCTTACCACGAATTTTTGGAATCGGGAATAATGTATTTGATGTTTGGCAATTTTTATTTCGTTGTAAAACGTAGAAATTTTTTATTAACAAACTCTACGATTTGAAAGCGAGCAGTGGCAACACTTCTCGAAAGAAAGCAGATTTTTATCTCCTGTTGCCACTCGGAAAAATTAGCGTTTTCAGAGTTTTAATTAATATCTCTGATTTGAGCTTTTTAGTGGACGTCTACCTTTTCCAAGCCCCAGAAAAAATTTTTAGAAAGTTTGGTGAAGATAACTATAGCAGTGACTGAGTTTATTCGCGAACAAACACACAAACAGACATCCTTCTTTATATAGATATAGATTTCACATTTTGATGCTAAAGGAATATTTTGACATCAGTATGTAAACAGTAACGCATTTCTTACTTCTCTCTCTGGGTAATGCAACGCACTACATTTGTTAACTGTTTAACACAAAGAACTGATAGCAATCAGTATGAAGTAATTATTGAATAAGACGTTTACACACAGTAGTAGCGATATTTAGTAATTTAGAGATTATCAGCTGGATAAACTTTGGAGTATTAGATAAGCAGTGAGTAATCGTTAGCGCGGAATTCGAATCACTCACGTGCTATCTCCCAAAGGACGAAACCCTTAACGCGTTGGGTCTGAGCGCAGGAAGTGACGTCATTACAGCCGCCACATTTTGGCGATGCTCGCTCATTGGTGGCATAAGAAATGAAATAGCTTATGAAGAATAATCAGCTGATATTTGCCACAAAACACATTCTTTTGAAATTAATGTATATTCAATATCTATTATTATTCTTCATTTTCCTTCTAAAGATAAATCTGGGTAAAAAATTTAGCTAACACATTTTCGGCATATGTTGTTCAAAACATAAAATTGCGTGAAATCAGTCGAGCAATTAAGCGCCAAAAATAGTCTCTCAGGGAGAAGAATTCTTCCCTATGCCGCCAACAGCAGAGAGCTTTTCGTAAAACCTGTTAACCGGCCTTCGAAAGCAGGTATGCTTCAGATTGTTACCTTGTTGTTCCAAGTTCGCAGACGCCATAGGTAATAAATAGTTTAAGGGGAATCTCGTATACCTGCATATAACTTTTTCTTTTTTTTCTCTTTAGGGAGGGAATACTTTTTTGTTGTTCTCAGGATTCGCCCCGTTTCGACATTGCTGTCGAAAATTTTTGAGGAAGAAGGAATTCGGATGATGAAAAGTCATGCTTTTATTTGTTTATTTACTTATTTTTATTTTTTTTTTAGCATTGCATCTGAAGTACAGTTTCTTAGACGGATAATAGCTTTTCATATACAAAAGGCTTTATTTTTTAAAAAGTTAATGATTAATAAAATTTCTAATTTAATTTGAAAAGCTATCTTTTCTTTCTTTTTTTTAATTCACAATAAGTAATAAAATTAAAATGAGTGATAGGAAGAGGAACTCGCGTAAATTAATAAAAAAAAATCATTGGCAGCTATAACAATTAATTAAAAGAATTCTTATTAATAAGATTTTTTTTTATTTTAATCTAAAAATGTTTCAAAATACCAGTTTCAATGCATTTTTAATATTTTGTAAAATTATACCTTACGAATTTCAAACAGGATAATAACAACTAACTGCAAATTATTTAATAAAAAATTATTTACAATTTGTATACATTTAAAATTTTTAACCATTCTAAAAACTTAAAGTTAGTAATTTAGTAACTACTTAATGTTATTTTTTAAACAATAATCTTTAAAATACATCTGTATAATTGCCGACACTGAGACAAAAAAAAAATGCTGTTTACAACTAAAGCAGCAAATCAAATAGAATATTTTTTGTTTCAAATTATTGGGGGAGTTACATATTGCTTAATAATATATACATATCAAATGAATTATAGTGCAAAAGCCTTAAGTTACAATATAATAATAATAATTAATATATTATATATATATTATATTATATCACAAAAAGATTTTTAAAATTTATTTGTTAAATTTCACTCTTTTTGGGTCTTTGTGTAGAACGGGTTCTAAATTTCTTACTTTTGTCTATATATATATATATTCAAACATTTTTAAAGAACCACATCGCTTCTTTAAAGCTATAAAATTAACTATTATGTAAAAATAAATTGCTTAAATAACTATTACAATTCAGTTTCAACAAACAATTCACCGAACTAAAAACATTTTAGTAACTTCTGTGAAACATTTAATTTCACATAACGATATCAATATTTCACATTTAAATACATTTGATTTTTAAAGATAATTTGGCAGTTTCGTGATTTTGGGGTACTATCGGTAATATGTATGTCCAGCAGAAATTCTATTTCTATCTGAGATCATATTTTTTTCGAAATACGCCGTCCAGACGGCAAAGTGGTTAATCTCTGACTGCCGTACGGAACGATCCTTCGGTGCGACCGGAGATAGGGCATGGATGTAAATTGTTCGTCCCTTCAATAGAAGGCAAAGGTGGCCCACCTATTAGTAGCCTCCATAATAAAGTGATGACTGCTTCAGGTCTTAGTAGTGGTCAAGAGCTTTGTATACATCAAACAGAGATAGTTATTTCGAAATAGAATTTTCAAACAGTTTGCAGAAAATACCTCCAGACTCTCTATGATACAGTGGCACAGATCGTTTAAACTCATCATAAATTTGAGATATAGTATGACACAGAAATTGCAAATGCATGAAACTATCTCAGCCTATAGCTGGTGAATTAATTACGATAGAGATAATTTGCTAGACGTAAAAGCAAATGCTATTAAAACAATGATAAAGAACAGAAAATATATTACACATTAGATTTATAATTACATAAGATTACATCTTCTAACATGAATTATTTATCTGTTAGTACCTCATCGAAACAGTTTTAACCCTTAAATGCATGTAGATGCCATTTGGCAACATGCTCATATTTAGTCATGTCAATCAAATCAAAACACAAATTTTAGCTTATTGGCTTTGGGCTTCTAGGCAAATTGCCCCTTTGGGTAATAACAATAATTTATTTGCCAATAAATACTATACTACATTTTCTTTTGTTGATTACGCGTTTACAAAAAAAAAATCTACGCACACATTTTTTATTAAAAAAAAAAAAAAAGGAAATTCAGGCCTGTCAGCTATTTTTATGTCATGCATTCGGCCCTCATACAGCTTGAGTTCGAGACCACTGCCTTATAAATAACCTTGAGTTATATCTGCGAACTAAAAATAATAAACGGTTTATTGAGATTTTATTTCCTGCTTGTTTAACAGTTATAATTTTATCCAATTTTACGCTGCTTGCATTTGACATTAAAAACTCCAGAAAGTGCAAATTTTTTAAATGTTTACTGCGCTTTAGGATCTCTTCAATACATCGAGTTTCTCATTTGCTTTGCACACGAAAAAAATCCGATGTGTACAGCACATGACTTCCTTGTACGGAATATTAAATTATATGCATTTTTCATTTCATTTAAACTTATTGGATTGAATTAAATCTACTTCGTCAATAGCGCATAAACCACAGCAGAATAAATGCACTCTTTAAAATTCACTATATTTATTTACCACAGCGACACTCTGGCGCTAGGTTCACCTAACAGCGTTACATCTCATTCATTTTATAACTCAGAATGCCCAAAAATTATGTATATCATCTGAAGAATTATCTAATTGTTGCCACACGTTCTGTTCAAATACTGTAATAAACTCAAACAATGTATAAAAGAAATAAAAAAAAATAAAAAGACTGAAAAGAAAAATCTGAAAGGCTTCAGATTTTAAATTACGTCCAAAGGGACGTCTTTTTAACGTTTTGTGTGTTACCTTTATTTATTAAATATCATGTTCTTTGAACTTAAACCATCAAATTCAGTTCAACAGCGAAATCGCAAAATAATTTTAAAATGAACATAGCTTTAGAATTTCCGATACACAGTTCCGCGCGCTGGAGATAAAAAGTTTTTTTTCCCCTCCCAGAGTGTTGCCATTGCTCGCTTTTAAATCGTTGAGTTTATTTATGAAAAATTCGTTAAAATTTTACAAAATATGAAATAATCGTAGATAATAAAACAGATTCTAAATTCCAAATTTGGGCTTCCAGATGCCTATATACGGGTGGAAACGTACGTTTTTCAAAACTGGAAGGCTCTAGGTACCGTTGTTTTATCACAATGCGAAAAACATACATGCAGAATCTTTATTATTTAATTTCTTTAAATATTAAACGTAACACAGGGCGATAACGTTTGGTGGCAACAATTTAAAAAGTGAATCGGATAACGCAAAATGCGAAAACGAAAACAATAATCCTTCAAAGTCCTTTGGGCTAAAAAAAAAAAAAAAAAAAAAGACGATTCAGTATTTCTCATTCAACTAATTGACTTCTCACTTCGCGACAAGGCAAAAATATATAAAAACTCAAAATATCTGTATTTAAAAATTACGAAGTAAAATCTTAAATTTCCTCGAATAAATCTGAGAATGGATTAAGAATTAAAATTCGCAATAATAAAAGAAGACGTTACTTTGTTCTTGCGAAACTTCGTTTCTCTAGATTGGCAACAAATCCACTACTTTGCTAAGATTCAAATGTTAACAAATATGGCCGCTATAGCAAAACAAATTAAGCTTACCCGCATTTAAACAACTTTTAAATTGTTGATAAATTTACAACTTTAATATCCAGGTTAACTAAAGGCATAAAAAACCTTAACCGGAAGATAAGAACAACATAATTCAATCATTTTTAAAGCAAAACATGCGCAATTTTCAAACATATAAGAATAAAGAAACTGAGCTCACCGAGCCGAATGACAGGGTGGAGATATATATACATATATTTATATACTTTTGGTGCGGCCGATGGCATCCAAAATGGGAGGTGCATATCTATATGCTATAGCAGTCCTATATACAAAGTTTCACAGTTCTGAGGCTACTTGTTTTTGAGTTATGCAAGATGCATACGTACGTACAGACGCCACGAAAAAAATCTCTTCAGAATCCATTTTAAATCAGTTTTATAACCTTTATTGTGTCCTTAGGTACAGATGTCAGGTAAAAACACCGTTAAATTGCATTCGACAGCGATCAAATTGGATATTTTCGTCGAAATATGATACCCGAAATTTTTCGCGATTACAACACTTCCTTTTTACTTCGTACAAGAAAGTAAAAAAGTAAGTTAAATCAACGAAAAAAAGTAAACGCACATAAAAAAACCTTGACTTAAGAAAAACTTTTTATTGGTTTCAGAGAAAACAAACAGTTCTAGATAAGCAAAACAAACCTCTGGATAATTGAAAATCCGAATATTGAGAATCTAGATAATATGAATTCCTCTGCAGTTTAACAGCTTAACTAAGACTCTCAAAAACGCAATCAGTTAAGTTTCGTAAAAGACGCCTGCCTTACAAGCAAATTTATTCAACGCAAAACAGGTACACTCAAACCATGTCTCTATAAATGTATATCCAAAATGCGCTCCCAATTTTTACCGCAGTTACAACAAGGAAATTTTAATTGGAATTAATTATTTTACCTATCGAGTAATTAGTGCAAATTAAACGTATAAATTCAGAGTTTACATGCAACAAAACTAATTCTGACACCAAAACTCGTCACGCATCCGATAAAAATTCTACCTACTCATTTCCTTTTCGCCCGCAATTCGATATGATATATACATTTGCTCGTATTTCCTTTGATATTTTTTTGCTTCATTGAGCAGCTTTCATTCTTCATCAAAACTGTCACAGGCTACAACGTTTATCAAAACAGCCGTCCGCTATTTCATTAGTGAAATTGTGAACCGAGCCGTCGTTGACACAGCCCTATCACGCTCACGAGCTGCTTCATGGTATTATCCAATGAAGCAAAATTCTGTGAATATAATGACGCATATATAAGAAAAGAAAAATAACAAACCAGATATTTTCTGCTGTTGTTTATTCACAAAATTATCGGTTAAACCAACCAATATCTATTTTTTACTTCCTTGTACGAAGTAAAAAGGAAGTATTGTAATCGCGGAAAATTTTGGGTATCATATTTCAACGAAAATATACATTTTGACCACTATCCAATGCAATTTAACGATGTTTTTGCATGACATCCGTAAGCAAGGACAGAATAAAGGACTCTTTTTCCCCCAAAAAATTATAAAACCGATTAAAAATGAATCCTGAGGGGTTTTTTTCGTGGCGTCTCTGTGTACGCATGTAACTCGCGTTAACTCAAAAACGAGTGGCTTCTGAACGTTGAAATTTTGTATATAGGACTGCCATAACATGTAGATGTGAATATATATATATATATTTGAATTTAACAAAATTTCTATTCGTAAAAAGCAATTTAAAGTAAAAAATTAATTATAGAAATAAGTTTAAAAGAAATTATAAATAATTTATATTGCTGCGAACTAATCTACAATATCATTTAAATTCTGAGAACATAAGTAAATCAAGTGCAAGTAGCAAAATCTATTAACAAATATAAAATTGTAATAAATTTTTTAAATCCTAAAAATAAAAAATATGCATAAGTGAATAATTGTTGAGCTGGGGCAGAAGACAGACTTATCAAGGGGAAGTTGCCCTCAAACCTAACTCTTCAATTATTCAATTCGTGTTTCGTCATTTATGTAGGCAAGTGTAAAATTCAAAACCAAAAGTAAATCAAATGATGTGACCTACCAAAAGTAATTCAAACAAGTGGAACTTTTATAAAAGTACAAATCAAAGCCAATACAAAACAATACCCTTTATAATACCAATTTTTTAGAAAACCAATTTAATATAGAAACTCTTGCCCACAAAAAACTTCCCCGACACGAATATGCATATAAACAAAAAAGATACAGAAACTATTAACATACTAAAAATAAATTAGAAACTAAATTAAATAATACTAAAATAATATAATAAAGGCAAGTAAGTTTTAAATTAAATTAAGTAATTTACCATTATTTCTATTGGAGTGTGGACAAGTAGCAAGTCAGATTAAGTGATGTAAAGTAGTGTTCCTTCTATTTATAAAAGAGGGCGCTAGTAAAAGGTAAAGTTGAGTGATCAGCTGCTGTATGTAAGAACCATTTAAAAAACTATTTAAAAGTATTATGCTGCAAACTATATGTAATGTAAAAAGTGTGTTCTGAAGCTAAAAAAGTTTTTAAATCTAACTGTGAAGTAATGTAAAAATGTGTGTGAAAATGCGTAAAAATGTATAAATTGTGAAAAAACAAACTGTTGTAATGTGAAAAATGGTTGCACATTACTAAGGACTGTAATAATTTTTTTAGTAAATTTAAGAAGTATTTTTGAATTTTAGTTTAGAAAAATTTAAAAAATTTTTTATGAAAGTAAAAAGTACTGTAATATTTAATTATTTTAAAACTGAATTTAAGATGTGAAATAAAACTTACTAAATACTGGCCAAAAAGTTAAGGAAAAAGAGAAAAAGATTAAAATTTTCACTCAATTTGGGCTATAATTGAGACTTTTGAAAAGAGTTGGCCCTTTATTAGTAAAAGGAAAGAATTCAGTATTAAATATACATTTTTACAAATATTTACAAGAAATATTTACAAGATAATCCCTTAACTCTTCAAAATCCTTCATTACCCTCCAGTTAAGGTTTAAGGTAATGTTATCATACTATAAAGAGTCAATAAATTATAAAGAAAAGTTAATGCCTGCCTTTTTAATATATAAATTAATAAATTGTGTTGGGACTTGGTTATTAACCTGAATATCAACTAGTTTTATTATTTCATCTTTTAAATCTTCTATTTCAGTACAAATGTTTTTTATTCTGATTATTTGGCTATAAAAAGTGTTACCTATTACTTTTCTAGAGATATTAGAGTTCCAATTAATTAGTTTAATAGTATTAAAATGGAAATTTCTCCTTTTATCATATAATTTAATTTTACTGTGTTTAATTATAAGTAGGTCAAGGTATTCAATAGTATCTTGATTAGTATTAGTTTTATTAAGTGTTAAACTATTTGGGTAAATTTTGAATTGTTCTAAAGCAGAATTATTATTGAAAGTTATAATATCATCAATGTATCTAAATGTATTCTCAAATAACTTTAATTCATTCTTGTTCAAACTAAGTTGGAATTTATATTCGTATGCAAAAAGGAATAAGTTACATATTTGCGTAGAACTGTTGGCTCCCATTGGTAATCCTCTAATTTGCTGAAAGATCTTATTATTAAATAATGCACAATTCAGGTAAGTTTTCCATCTATCAATTCAAAGGATGTTAAGCATATCAGGAAAAAGTTGTGGGAGTTGCATTAAACTAGTAAAAATTTCTTCTAATGGTAGAGAAGTATAAAGGTTCTCAAAGTCATAGGAGTTAATGTTCTTAATTTCTAAAATTTTAAATATGTTGAGAACTGGAGTATTATTATAAATAATCCAACTATAGTTATATACTATATTACTCGGCTCAGAGAGCTCATTTTCTTCATTCTTATATGTTTGTTAATTGTGCATTTTTGCTTTAAAAATAATTGTGACAATCAAGATCGCTGGAACAACCTTGTATTTGACGTACATTTATTAAAACACTCAATCGATTCGGAAGGCAGCTACAGGTCCCTCCTCATCAGGAGAACAAAATTGCTGGAAACGCCAAATACAAGGTTGTTTCAGCGATTTTGATTTTTAACTGAATTATGTTGTTCTTATCTTCCGGTTAAGGTTTTTATGCCTTTAGTTAACCTACACGCTATAGTTGTAGAATTATCAACAATTTAAAAGTTTTTTAAGTGCGGCTAAGCCTAATTTTTTTGGCCATAAAGCAGCCAAATTTGTTTACGCTTGAAACTTGGCAGAATAGTGGATTTCTTGCCAATCTACAGAAACTAAGCTTCGCAACGACAAAAATAACGCCTTCTTTCATTATTGCGAATTAAATCATGCTTAATCAGTTGCGGAATTTTTTCGAGGAAATAAGTGTTTAGATTTACTTCGTAATTTTTAATATAGATATTTTGAGTTTTTATGTATTTTTGCCTTGTCGCGAAGTGAGAACTGAGTTAATTGAATGAGAAATACTAAATCGTCTGTGAAAAACTTTTTCTTTCTTTTTTGTTTGTTTAATTTCTTTTACACATCGTTTTAGATTTATTATAGTTTTTGAATAGAATATGTGGCAACGATTAAGTAATTCTTCAGATGATACTGTAGAGACATTAGGTATTTTTCGAAGCAGGAGAGGTGAAAAATGAGCAACGCCTTCACCGGGAATCAAACCACAAACCTCTCGGTTACGGGTCTTGACCACTACACCACGAAGACATGCGAAGAAGGCGGGAGAAATACCTTATATGCTTCCCCTTTTAAAGGGCGACTGGGGTTTTGAGGACCCAGTCGCCAAATCGCGATGGTGGAGAATCATCATCCACTACCTTTTTAGTTCGGGCGCCAGTGTAGAGACATTACGTTATTTCGGAGGCAGGAGGGTTGAAAAATGAGCAACGCCTTCGCCGGAAATCGAACCACGATTCCTCGGTTACGCATCGAGCGTGCTGACCACTACACTACGAAAGCATGCGAAGAAGGCGGGAGAAATACCTTACAATATACATAATTTTTGTGCATTCTGACTTATAAAATGAATGAGGTATAACGCTGTTATATGAACCTAGAGCCAGAGTGTCGCTGTGGTAAACAATAAGGTTAATGAAATGCAAAATGCGTATAATTTAATATTCCGTGCAAGGAAGTCGTGTGGTGTACACATCAGATTTTTTTTATTATTATTTTTTTAATATTTTGAGCAGGCGAATGGGGGGGCTGCATGATTGGCTTTTGTGGTTTTCCCTATGTAATTGTGAATACGTGCCAGTTTCTCTTGCAAAGTCTTCCGCTGAGGCATCCCTTCCCTTAGGTACACAGCCCTTGTGTGCTTTACCATATTCAAATAACCTAACACATTCCTTTTGAGTGAAAAAATAGGTTCAAATAACAGTTGTATTCATCACCAATCTTAGAATTTAGAGACATTGTTTAAGAAAAGAAATGGCTTTGAGATATAATATTGAGGAAAGAGCTCTACAGGAATAATTCAGTGTCTAAATATGATACCTCAAATAGAATATAAGCAATTTTTTTAATATGTAGAAAGTGAATAGATATGTGATAATACCTTTATGTATTTTTGGCATTACAAATGTAAATAATTTAATCTTTCCATTTATTGCCATTGTTACACACCCACGTCAATTTCAATACACGCCTTTCCCCCCCCCTGGAAGGGCAGTTCTTTATCTCCATAAAAAGCATTCCATATCAGTTTAGAACTAGAGGTACAACATTTTTATGCAACGTAATGTATTGGGAAATATGACAAAAACAAACAGCAAATGCAAGTTAGAAATTTTTTCTTTTTAAAATTCGACAATTAAAAAAAATAATTTCTTCCATTTACCTGTTTACCTCGAATTTATCACTTTTAAATGTAAGATATTATTTATGACATCCAATATTATGTTTGTAATGATTTTACTATTTTTTCCCTCCTTTTATCACGCCTCCGTGGTGTAACGGTACCACACTCGGCGCTGTATTCGAGAGACCCAGGCTCAAGTCCCGGCTAGAGCATAGCTCATTTTTCATGTCTCCGAACATTAAAAAAACTTAACGACTCTACAGTGGCGTCCGAACTAAAACGGTGCCGGACGATAATTCGTCACCATCAGGATTTTGCGATTGGGTCCTCTAATTCTCAGCCGCGTTTAAAAGGGCTTATTGTCTCCCTCTTTTCCGCATGCCTTCGTGGTATAATGGTAGCACACTCGGCGCGTATTCGAGAGGTCCAGGTTTGAGTCCCGGCGAAGGCATTGCTCATTTTTCACGTCTCCGAGCACGAAAAAAAGGTAATGACTCTACAAAGCAAGAGCCTCATGCTTCACTTCATTTCTTTTGAAATTTCGTTATTTTCAGATTTAAGTACGATTGGTGTTTTTATCTCATGCTATGTTTGTACACATAAAAACACAAAATAACTAGGTATTTCATTGGTTATGGATAAATTATTTGGAAATGAATGACATATTTTTGAAACATTTCCAACAACTTAGTTGATGGAATATATAAAATATCATATTCTAATACCAAAGCCCCATGTCAAGTAAAATCGGTAGAATCAAAGAAATAATCCAATAAAATTAGCCTTAAACTATTTTCTGATGCGTTTCCAAAAGCACTTTCACTTCAGTAAAGGCTAATTTTGTTGGCTTATTTATTTGATTGCATAGAAAATTAGCTCTGATTTATCATTAATTAATTATTATAATGAGAGTCAATTTTCTGTGACGTTTGTTGAGTAAAAGTATTACCAGCTTGCGAATAACACAGCAAGGTTTCTCTTTCCAAGAATGTTTATAAGTTGTTATTTCGCTTTTTCCTTATCAGTTACATATAAAGATTAAAAAAAAAAAAAAAGAAAGAAAGAAAGAAAGTAATTTCCTATTACATTTTTGACTTGAAATTTTACGTCACTCAGATTGATAAAAGATCCATTTCAAGATAAACCAAACGTCCGTTTCCGTGCCTAAAAGTTTTCACTTGCATTATTAAAATCAGTACATGCCACTCCAAAATAACTGCGTATCAGATAGAGACTGCCGTTTAAAATATACGACTTCCTTACAAGACATTCTGTATCTAATTTTAATACCAACCAATGTTACAAAACAGCAACCTAAGTTAAGAAGAAAACAATGTTGCTTCTTTTCTTAGTCGAATAGGCAAAGGCACAACAAGGTTATTAATCTTATTTCTGACATCAGAATGTGTTCTTAGATGGCCCGATGAGAACTTTCGAACTGCTTTTTTCTTCCTTAGTCATTGATAAAACTGTTCGAAAGTTCTCATCGTGCCATCTAAGAACACATTCTGATGTCAGAAACAACATTAATAATCTTGTTGTGCTTCCATTTCATCCTTCTATCAGTTACAAAATTGCGCGGATTTTACGCAAGTTTAATTTTCAAGTTGTTTCTTGCCTATACATAAAATCCGAGGTTTGGCTCCTAAAGATTCTATTTCTGACTTTAATTCTTGGGGAATTTATAGTAGAATATCGTGTCAGTGTGGCTTAAGTTATATTGGCCAAACGAAAAGAGCATTAAAGTTTCGCATAAAAGAGCATGAATCTTAGTTCGAAAAGGCGAAATTAACAAATTTTCAATAGCTAATCATACTTGGAAATTCAATCACAATTTTGATTTGGGTTCTGCTAAAATTATCCAGAAAGCTGGTTCTATTAGGAAATTGGATTTTCTTGAAGCTTTTCACTTTCACAAAAATTTATCCTGCTTAGTCAATGACTTCAATTCCAATCTAGTCTTGGCTAATGCCTTCAAAATTCTACTAACTTAACCCTTCATTTTTCGTTACTATTTCTGCCGACAGATGGCGCTACCGGCTCTTCCACTGGTCGCCTGTGGGTATAAATATGATCGGCATTCGCTTTCTCGATTTGCAGAATTTTTTGCTGAATTTTTGCTTTGTTTTTGTTGACGAAGGGCGACTCGTTTTGCCCTCAAAATCGATTGGGATTTTACAAAATCGACGCCGAATACAAGGTTGTCGATTTACCTATTTTATTAATTGATTTATGTTGTTCTTATGTTCCGGTTAAGGTTTTTATGCTTTTAGTTGATCTGCGTGCAATAATTGTAGATTCATGAACAACTTAAAAAAGTTGTTTAAGTGTTACTAAGCCTAACGCATCCGTTATTTGTTTAATTTGATGCTCTTCCGTACAATAATGAATTAAGTCAGTTTCTGCACATTCAGTCACTCCTTTCCGAGTGGGACCAAAAGTGAACTTTCAGTTTTTTGCACAGAAAATTCTTTTTCCCGCTGGCCAAACTGCCCTCTTTTTTTTCGTATAAACTCTAATTTTAATTGTAGAAATTGTTTTTTAACCATTTTAATTGTATTTGGTGTTTTATGGTTTTTATTATCATTATTTTACAATTTTTAAAGAAGCTGTTTTGAATGTTTATGTATTTTTGCCTTGTCACGATGTCAGAAATGAAATTGAACAAGAAATATATCTCTAATGAAATTCGTGGAAATAAGTTTAAATGAAACGTAGCAAAAAAAATGTATATAATTTAATAGGCCGTACAAGGAAGTCATATGGTGTCCACATCAGATTTTTTCATGGAAAGATCAGTTAGTTCTTTATGAGGAAGAAGGTTAGAGCCATTAAAGTCTATAGGAGGAAGTTTTAATGGACGGCTTTCTTGGGAAAAGTGGTTTGTTACACATAGGGTAAACTACAAAAAGTCTTATGCAATTAGCCATTTCAACCAAAAGCGAACTTCGAAAAAAAAATGCCAATATTTAGTGGCTTTATTTGCGGTTATTGAGCCAAGTCAGGGAAGGAAAGGCACCTTAATCAAAGGTATATTACTTAATGACATATTTAATATGGAATATCATTAAAATTGCATATTCGAACGCTTCTATTATATTAGCTAATTTTCGACCAAGTAACTGAATAATCCTCATCTGCCCCTTCAGTTATCTTATTGCAGTACTTTGCGAATGTTGTTCCCTGGAAGCCTAAAGTTCCGAAAAATAACATTAAACATTCCTTGGAAAGATAAAGTACAGGGTGTTTATAAAATCCCGGACCCATTTTGATGTTTAATAACTCATAAAATAATGAAGATATAAACAAACTTATGGCATTTATTGATGGAATAACTTATATATTTTACTTTTCAGGTTTGAATATCTTTACTTTTGTAAATATCGTCTGCGCGTGTGGCTAATTTCAGATAATTTCATTTTCCAGTCTAAATATCTCTACTTTTCTAAATACCGTCTGCTACCGTCTGCTTATTAATTGCATTTTCTCTCTTTTGTTTTTGGCAACTATTGCCTGTTATTATATGCTTAGGAGGATGGCCTTTGCAACAGATATGCTAAGGAGGATAGAAGAGGATGCTGAATTTCTGAAGGTTCTAGTATTTTTGTATTTGATGTTTTATTCGTTCGGATATTAAGGAAAATGCATACACCACAAAAGAAAGCACAGATTTTATGGTGGTTCATAGAAACGAAATCCATAATAGAAACACAGAGAAATTGCAGAAGAATTTACCATGTTTGGGGATTTGTAAAGGACAACGTTTACAGGAGGAGAGTTTCGTACATGGATGACGCAAAAGCCAGAATTACAACCGCAATAGCCTCTGTGGATGCCGACATGCTTGCCGGTACCTGGCGTGAAATTGAATATCGACTTGATATTCTCCGTGCGACGAAGGGGGCACACGTGGAAGTTCATTGACAAGGGTCATGAAACTTTTTGAGTCTATCTAACCATTTATGTTATTAATTTTAATCTATCTTTATTATTTTATGAGTTATTAAACATCAAAATGGGTCCGGGACTTGATAAATACCCTGTATTTCTAATTAACCGCATACCGCCACAGTTGTGATCAAATGTTAGAAAATGATTTTTAAATTGATGTTAGAGTCTTATTTCTCCGCTTCAGCAAAAGCTGCACCATCAACAATGATTCGTAAAAAACCGCTCACTGTGAATCCGGCTCGAAAAGTTGAATCCTAATTACAATCTAGGTTTCACTTAATGAACCAACTGCTTCTTCCATCTTGACCACAAGCAAGGAAGAAGATTACTGGGAAACATTTACATGCGATGACGGACTTCCTTTTGATTGATAACTAATTGGCTTCCGAATCATCTTATCGACCGAAGACGAAAGTTAAGCTTCGAACAAAGAATTCTCAGAAAAGCCACATTATTCTGTTCAATACTTTTATCTATTTGTGTATCTCAGTTATCAGCTTTGTATAAAAGTTCATTTTATGATTAAGTTCATGTATAAACTACCATCATTTAAGGTGAACGCTTAAATGTAAAATACAGCATAATAATCACCTCTTTCAGAATAAAACGTTATCATTTATTTCCCTGAAAGTCCCTCACATATAAAAGAGCTACATAAGTTTTGGACATGAAAGAGTACAAAATGTGCAGTCGCTTTGGAAAAATGTATCGCTCGATTAAAGGATGCACTGCGATTACAATTAAATGCTGATTCGATATAATATCATTTGATCAGAACTCTAAAAACTAAATATATGGCAATTCTTTATAATGCATCAAAACTTAAAATGAGTTAAGTTATGCGGATTCATTTCTATAGGCATCATTGGAAAGATTTTGCAATGATGCCAATAGAAATGAAATAGAAATCTATAGAAATGTGAAATTTTTTCTCGGAAATGAAGATATTCGCATTACGATATACGCATTGTATAAAAATTTCACAATAGAAAAGCAGTTTACGAAACGGATATTAGAGAAACTGATAATGCAGACACTTTGCAAATTTTAGAAAATTACTTCACGTTACGAAAACGAGGCAAGGCTAACTGATTAGATTTGTTCTCCTGTGTAATTCTTTAGTTAAAATAATAATTTCTAATCGAATTAAATAATCGTTATATGTCAGATTATTAGGATTATACACATAATAATGGATCAGCATCTATTTGGTTAGTATGTTAGCTCATCGCATAAAACATTGAAGAGTCATTAGGATTTTTTTGAAGCAGGAGTACATGAAAAATGAGCAATGCCCTCGCCGTGACTCGAACCTGGGCCTCCACAGTACGCGCCGAGGGTGCTACCGTTACACGACGAAGGCATGCAAAAGAAAATGAAAAATTTTGAAAACGACACCAGATAAGTACTCTCTGTTATAAAAATTTCACTGCCTTTTATTTTATTCGAAGCAAAGAAAAAATAATAAATAAATAAAATATCTGTCATGGGTTAGTAGATGAGACCCAGACATGGTCAATTTAACTCTTATCTAGATAAAATAAATAAATAAATAAAAAGGGATGGTGGAAGGCATTGTCCGACTCCTCAATGAAGGATGTCCGCTATCCCCTTCCGGTTCCGACAAATGTGCTGGCGCTCT
>KK119460.1:74016-96307 GCA_000611955.2 Stegodyphus mimosarum
TTTACTCTTCAATACTTTTTTGGCAGTTTTACGGCTGTTCTATCATTCTTTGGCTTTTCCAGTCCCTCTTTATTTTATTATCCTTTTTGATTTTCTTGTTTTATTTCGATGAACACAGACTTTTAGAAGAGTTTCCGGCGCAATTGGGTATCTTTCAAGAGTTCAGATACGTTTTATACGATGCGAATTCACCTAAACGTTTCGAAGAGTACTTTAATAAAATAGCTACTGAACTGAATTGCAGCTATTGAGAAAAGCCAGTTTTTCGTTATACAAATTACATAGGCATCTCTTGTTAAATCTTCCTAAAGAATAAAAACAGTAAAGGCTGGTTAAATTGAACGGAAAAAATATACAAAACAGTAGCCCGCCAGTTAAGACATTAAATATCAGGGAAAGATTAGGCTTAGGTTGAAATTAGCTTTATATTGGATTGGAATAATTAGATTACGGGCAAAGCACTTAGCAGATATTTTTTTAAGGGAAGGTATGCCTTCGTGAAGTCCTTTTTAAGGAAAATTGGCTCGTATTCACGTTACACATCGGGAAAAAACAAGCAATAAAATTATTGACCAGCATTCAATTCATTTAGTAGTTTAAGTAAGAAATAAGAGGTGTATGTAGAAAAGAAGAAAGAAAAATATTTTATAAATTTATTTAAACTCATTTCCATGTAGCAAGCATTATCGCCCTGATTAAATACGTTTCTATCGTGAGAATACACAAACACTCAAACTGTATTCTGAACAATTAAAACCTCCGATTTTTGTATCCATTTTTTATGAAATATATATCTTTTAAAAACCAACAGTGTCATTTAAAAAAAAAATCTGAAAGCTTTTAGATTTTACATTACGTCCAAAGCGGCGGGTTTTTGTGTGTTACCTTTATTTATTAACTATCATGTTCTTCGCACTTAAACCATTAAATTCAGTTCAACAGCAATATCACAAAATAGTTTTAAAATGAGCATATCTTTAGAATTTCCATACACAGTCTCACGCGCTGGAGATAAAATTGTTTTTTTTTTTTTTTCTGTACAACGTTGTCATTGCTCGATTTGAAATCCTTGAGTATGTTAATCAAAAATTCGTTAAAGTTTTACAAAATATGAAATCGATAATAAAACAAATTTCAAATTTCGACTTCCAGATGCGCATATTCGGGTGGAAACGCACGTTATTCGAAATTGGATGGCTCTAGGTACCGTTGTTTTATCACAATGCGAGAAACATGCATACATTTATACAGATTCTTCATTATTTAATTTCTTTAAATATAATACAGGGCTGCAATATTTGGTGGCAACAGTTTGAAAAGTGAAACGACATTTAATGTTTCCGGCGCAAAATCGCAAACCGAAAACAATAGGCGTTCAAGGGCAAAGCCCCTTTGGATTAAAAATCCATGCTCTTAAAATCTGTGAGTCTCTTTGTGTATGACATCATCTCCTCCGGAATAGCGGGGACTTGAGTTTTGAGAGAAGTACTTTCGGATTCCAAAAATTCGTGGGACGCCATTTCGACCATTCTCTCTTCGTACGATGACTTTAATCAGCCGAGATATTAATTAAAAACTCTGAAAACGCTAATTTTCGCACTCATTTTTTTCCGAGTGGCAACAGTCTCGCGCGCTGGAGATGAAAAATCTGCTTTATTTTAGAAATGTGCTGCAGTGATCGCTTTTTAATCGTAGAAATTTACACGTTAATAAAAAATTTGGAAGTTTTAGAAAACATGAAATAAAAATAGTATTGCCAAACATTAAACATATTATTATTATTATTATTATATAAGGTCATATTCTGGTTTTAAAGAAAGCACGCGATTGTATTTGACGTCATTGTATATTGAAAATTCTTCGTTAATGTCAGCATTTTAAATAAATAGCTTGTACAGACATGAGGATTTTTTTATACTGAGAGACGCGAAAAATGAGCAATGCGCTTTCCGGAATCCGAGCCTCGGACCTCTCGAATAAGCGCCGAGTGCGCTGACCATTACTCCACGAAGGCATACTAAGAAGGCGGAAGAAATACCTTATAATACTGCCCCTTTTAAAGGACGAATGGGGATTAAAGGAACCAATCGCCAAATCCTGGTGGTGGAGAATCATCATCCACCACCTTTTTTAGTTCGAGCGCCACTGTAGAGACATCAGATATTTTTTGAAAGCAGAAAAGATGAAAAATGAGCAGTGCCCTCGCCGGGACTCGAACCTCGGATCTCTCGAATACGCGCCGAGTGTGCTGACTATTGCAACACGAAGGCATGTTAAGAAGGCGGGAGAAATATTTTATAAGCTGCTGTTGAATTTTTTTTTGTTTTAGGTTAGGTTAACTGGTACGATATGTTATTGCCACGTTAGTTCTATTACTGCTAGTGAGAGAAAGATGTTATATTACATTAAATTTCAATTATGACGTTTTAGGTATACCTGAAGAGTCGAAAGTTTTTCTTTCCTGGTTTGGCAACAAAGAATTGGTTGTTGCTTGGAAAGAATAAATTGATTTCAGTCATACTGATACGTTTTTACATATTTTCCCTTTAGGTGCAAACAGTATTTATAAATTTTGCTTTGGCCACAGCTCGCTCATCTGATAGGCTTGCGCGCTAGTAAATCAATAAAGTAAATGAATAAGCTTCTTCTTCCAATAGGAACAACCTAGTAGTGTCATAATCCTTTTCAAGAAAACGTCCATCAAATAATAAATAACCGATAAAAATAAACAAGGCTTTTAGAAATAGCTTAAATTTATGTCAGTTTATTCATTTAAAACAAACAACTTTACATTACTTCAGTACAATCCAAAAGCAAAAATTAACTCAAAACACAAATTGTTTATTTCGGTTTCGATTAAAAAATTTCAGTATTAATAACAAAATTATTCACTGCAATTAAAATACTTTACATTTCAAAGACTAGAGTCTCCGAATCGTATGCGACAAATAGATTTTATTTCAGAAGTTATTAAATCATGAAAAATTTTCTTATTACTTGGCTACTTTAACCCAGATGTGATTTTTTAATTAATGGGATATCATCTCTAAAATAAATGAATAATTCTGCTGAATTTTTTTTTAATTATACAGGAAAAAAATACATGTGAACAACTAACAAGACTAACATACATAAATACATATTATTATGAGACAGCACGTGCCTAAGGGTCTAGTTACCCAGTTGTGGATTCTCTACTTCAATACGAAATAGAAAGACTTACACTGCCCACTTGAGTATCCTCCACAGACGATAATTTAAACATTCTCTCACGAAATAAAGCTGAATGCAAAAACTACTAAAATTTTCAAGTCTTTCTTTTGGTTATGTATTTTATAATGATGTTTTTTTGGGGGGGGTGTTGTTTTTTGTTTCCTTCAAAAGCAACAAATGCGTTTCTATTGCTTCAAACTGTCTTAAAAATTCCAAAAATCATAAAAAGATTATTATACTTCGCATTGGCTTTATTTTACAAAAGAGCTGCGTTTCACAATACATGTTCATTTCACGACACTTGGAGATAAATTCCGATTTTGACAATAAAATTATCGTTTCCTATCGATATAATTTTATTTACGGTTAATATTTTGTACAGACATTAGGCATTTTTTGGAAGCAGGAGATGAAAAAAATTAGCAATGCCCTCGCCGGGACTCGAACCACGGACCTCTCGAATACGCGCCGAGTGTGCTTGACCACGAAGGCGGAAGAAATACCTTATATACTACCCCTTTTAAAGGGCGACTGGGGATTTGATGACCCAACCGCCAAATCCTGGTGGTAGAGAATCATCATCCACCACCTTTTTTTTAGTTCGGGCGCCACTCTAGAGACATCAGGTATTTTTTGGAAGATGGAGATGGGAAGAATGAGCAAAGCCCTCACCGGGACTCGAACCACGGAACTCTGAAATACGCGCTTGACCATTACACCACGAAGGTATGCGAAGAAGACGGGGGAAATACCTTATAATTTAACTAACAAATCCGGGCTAAATGTTTTCTGTCGTCTAGAATTTTAAGACTTAATATCGCCCATCACGCTTTTTATTTTATTTTATTTATTTATTTTTGCAAAAACAGATGAAAGCTACCTACCTAACGGAAGGAATGCCTTCGTGGATGACTTTCTGTTGGAAACAGACTTGTAATCACATTACAGACGGGGAAATAAACAAAAGTAATGTAACCAGTTTGTTTACCAGGATATTAACCTAGGTCGAACCATCAGTGCTCCGTTCTCTTATCTACTGGGTCGTTTGGTGGACGATATCTTTTATGAATTATAATCATACAACTAGTTCTATTGTATAATGAGTTGTTTGGTCAAACTTTTGCATCTCTTCTCATTATGCAGTCTGTATTAACATATCTTATCAGACCAAGATATGATTACTCGATACTTACGGAATATCCCGTCGACCACAAGAAACGCCGCCAATCGCGCCAAACCTCTGTGTGAGCAAACCTCTCTCGGGTAATTATTCCAATTTATAACTTCTTATAACTTATATTCCAATTTATAATCTTGTCACTTAACTCTTAATTCCTCTTTTCCCTATTCAACAGTAGTCAATTCTCTGCGCCAACTATAAACGAATCGGAGTGCAGTCAAAAATGAAATAGTGAAACCCTGGAACCACGTTCCCTTTCGAATTGACACTCTCTTCGCACAAGCCTTAACGTCGCAACGCCATTGCTTCTCAGATTTTAAATAAATCGCCATATCGTGGCCATTAACACAATTTTTTGAGGCCGGTAAGATTCCATAACTTTCGAAATATTCAACAGCATGCTCTTCTGTAGTAGGCAGGTCCCAAATTTTAATCCCCCCCTTTTTTTTTCTCGAAAATGCGTGATAGAGGGAAAAAAAGGAGTCTTTACTCAAGAATAATAACTAACACGTGTAATCATGGTTACACTCAACCCAGCGTGTTTGAAGAAGACTTTTCCATTTTTCACGAAAAATCGCGTAGTTTGGCGTCTTTTCTTTAATAGGCAAAAATGGTCGACGGGTTTTTACGTAAGTACCAATTGGGTATATATGGGCATTTCATAACAGCTTTTCAAATTGAAGTATGGTAACTAAGAAACCTAAGGATAAATTCAAAAATCGGCTTTAATAGTTATATCTGTTGAAGTTACAGATAAAGCTTAGTGCAAAATTCTGCACCCGCTTGCTAACGCGTGTTTTGAAAATTTAAATCATTTTAAAAAGTAGCGCCAGTTCCATGCATAACAATAGTGCATTGTTTTGAAGACAATTTAGAAGCAATTCAAAACATCTTAGATTTTAAAAATCAGCATTACAGTAGAAGTCCGATAATCCGGCACGTTCGGGACCGGCTCGGTGCCGGACTACCGAAAATTCCGGTCTATCGGGCGGTAATTATAAGAACAATTAGGTTAATAATTAAACTAAAAATACAGTATGCAAATACATACAACAAAGTTTATTTTACATTTCATATAATGTATGTACACGTACTGTAAAACATATTTCACTTAGATTTAAAAAAGTCACGAATGTCTTTTTGTTTTCTTGACTTTTGGCGTTTAGTATAAAATTTATTTCTAATGATATGGAAATCAATAATTTCTGAAGCACTGTAGCTAGTACTAGCCTCAGCAAAAGAGATAAACTTATTTAGTGATTCTGCAGCTTCTGCCCAGCTGATTTTTTCCTTTTCTTCCGTTTCGGCATCTGAGTCATTTTCTTCAAGATTTTGAGTAGGCTGAGGGTTTACTACAATGTTGATAATGTCCTCATCGGTTAGTTCTTGTTCAACAGGCTCATTCTCGTCGATTAAAAGCCACTCCTCTACCTCATCTTCAGGCAGGTTTTTCAAGGGATTGTCAGTACTTCTAACGACATCCAAAACTTTGGTCAGAGCGTCTTGATGGTTTTCTTCCTCATCAGTCTGTAGAGTTAGGTCAGATGCAGGGTTTGCAGCTGGCCAAAGTTTTCTCCAGCATTTTTGGAGTGTTGTATTTTTTACCTGGTTCCAAGACTGTGCAATAGCATAGACGGCATCTTTTACTGTAAACTTTTTTTGAAAATCAGTCACGTCACAGTCGGCATTTAACAGGCCTTGAATAAAAGACCTTCTATAAAAGCATTTAAAATTTTGAATAACCCCTTGGTCCATGGGTTGAATCAAAGATGTTACGTTAGGTGGGAGCAGAGTAGCAACAATATTTCCAGAAACTAACTCATCTACTGGCGGATGGGCTTTGCAATTGTCCAAAAGAAGGATGGCTTTAGTATCTTCTGGTAGACCAAGGCTTTTGAATGATTCCTTGACCTCAGGCACAAAGTGGTGAAAAAACCAGTCTTTAAAGAGGGCGGCAGTTATCCACGCATTTGATTGAGCATCGTATTGGACAGGCAAGTGTGTAACATTCTTAAAAGCCCTGGGTTTTGCAGATTTACCTATCACAAAAGGGGTCACTCGGTGGTTTCCAGACGCATTAGCACATAGCAAAACGGTTAATCTGTCTTTGTTTTTTTTAAAACCCTTGGCTGCTTTTTCTCCTCCCCCAGCTAGTGTAGATGTTGGTAAACATCGCCACAATAGCCCTGTTTCATCAGCATTGTAAATCTGTTCAGGTGTTAAATCATTATCAGCCACGATTTTCTCAAACTCGTCTTTGTATTTTTCTGCAGAGTTTTGGTTTGCTGAAAGGGTTTCTCCAGTTACATCAAGTCTTCGAATTCCATGCCGAAACTTAAAGTTTCTGAGCCAACCATCAGAATAATTACATTCACTTTCAGCAACTCCTAAATCTTGGCCGAATTTCTTTGCCTTTTCAACAATCATTGGCCCTGTTACCGGCTTTCCTTCAGAACGTACTGCACTAAACCATTTGAACAATACACTATCTAGCTGTTCCAGTTTTGGTTTTTTTAATGTTTTTCTAGAAGCCAATTTTTCAGTTGTTACCGATTGAGAAGCAAACTTCATTAGTTCATCTTTTTGTTTTTTAATGTCATAAATAGTTGATGAGCCAATATTAAACTCATTCATTAAAACATTTCTATTCTCGCCTTTTTCTAGCCGTTTGATGATTTCTAGTTTCTGATTGAGAGTCAGTGTTACGTGTTTTCGTTTCTCTCCTTTTGAACTCGAAGGCTTAGGTTTTGAAAACATGGTCACTGTACAGTTAGAACGAAAATCACTTTTTTTATAAACAGTTTCAAAAGTTACGTTTACTGCGATGTGAAAGGACACAAAACAACAACGCACAAAAAAATGGCGAAGACGCTTCGTGATTGATTAACGGAGCTGCACTGCACCTGAATTTGTTGTGACAGCTGAGACTAGCCGGCCGCTAATTGTTTCCGAACAATACCGAGCGCTTCCGGATGATCTCGAACTACCCCGAAAACTTCCGAATAGCTCTCGAGCGGTTTTATTTGCTTTAAAGACACACTTTTGGAGAAAACCAAAATTTTTACAATTTTCCGAAGCGATGCCGGACTATCGGGCATTCCGGACTGTTGGATGCCGGACTAATGGACTTCTACTGTACTTTAAAAGTTATGACCAAAGGTATATCTTTCAGGAATCACATGTGGTACGGGTATTGCGCGCTATTTTCTCTAAGGTGTGTAAATGGGAGTGGGAAGACCGTAACAAGACTCTTAACTGTTATAAAGTAGCTTTAAAAATGCCGTTGCTGTACGACTGTTCTCGCATTCTTACGCCTGAAAGCGTGGATTAAATTGATATCATTGAATTCAATTTGGCCTCATTGTTCTTATTCCAAGCGAGTAGTTCTTTTTAGCACAATTGAATCTGAATGCCAGCAGAGCAAATTTTATTGCAACTAAATTGTTAAATTAAGAAAAACAACTTCCAGGAAAGTATTTTTAATTTTTTTACCTTTATTTTGGCTGAAATTATGAGAATTTTAAATTAACAGTATTGCCCCAAAAAAAGACACTTTCAGTTTCAACTTGAAAAGCATAAAAATACAAAATAGAGAATAAAATAAAATGATGTTTAATGCAATTTCTTGAGTAACTAACAAATATGATTTGTAATTATAAGTAGATAGAAACTAAAAATATTAATTATTGAAATAAAAAATAGATCGATAGCATTATTAAAAATAACCATTCTTTTTTTTTTTTTTTAATCATTGTCGTCTGCTCGCAAGACCGAAAAATATAAAAGATACTTGTCTGCCGACTGATATTATATGAAGTTTTAAAATAAAACTATATTACTATAAACCTGAGTAATTTATGAGTCACAAAAATTTATGTACACTTAAGTCAAATATTGACAAACAATTTATGTACGTAAGATAAAGATATCAAAATGTAACTTTAATTTGCAGATGGAAATGCTAAAAAAAATCAGTGTGCAGTAGCCCCTTAAGTCTTCTATTTAATGTGGTTATTTTATTTCCTAATAATGAGTAAAAGACATAAGATTATACTTGTAAATTAAAACCAAAGTAAATGTAAATAATTAGTTACACTTTTATTTCTATTTCTATTAATAGTTCTTCTAATAATTGGAAAGTGTTATTTGAGAAAATATAACTGTGCATTAATTTTGAAAACTATTTTTCAAAATTGCATTCATTGCGGCTAATATGTTTGTATAAATTCTATCTTCTTATTTTTATAAATTTATTCTTAAAACTTCGCAAGCAATATACATATCAAATTTTAGAACTGAATGCATAAAAATGAATACCTGAAAAAAAAAACTTTGCCAATATTAAAGATATCAGTTATCAAGAAGAATCAAGTACGTTAGATGCACGAATTCGCAGAAAGCATTGTTATAACAACATTTAAACTTCGACATACATTCGCGGACACTAGCAGGTTTTTAGAAGAGTTTCTGAAGAGCCTCAAGTAACAAGCTTTGGAATATCCTATAACACTTTGCATTTATTCTCTGAATGCTTGAAACTCTCTCTAAAGGGTACCTTGCCAAGTATAATCCTCATACGCCAAATCTAGCCAGCAAGGAAGTAGAATGCTTCAATTTTCTTTTCATAAAGCACTTAATGATAACCGTATGTAAAAGGAAATTTGACCGCTCTTAATTGCTCAGTCTTTGTACCCTTAAAAGCTTACTCTTTACTCTCTAAAGCAGTGGTTCTCAACCACTATGCCACGGCACTTTTGTATACCGCCAAATTCTTAAACTGTGTGGCCAAATTTTAGAAAAGTATATAGTAAAAATTATAATGGGCTTAATTCTAGTGTACGGTACACATGAGAATTGGTGAAATTCGGTTTTTAAGACATTAATAAGCGCGCCAATTGTGGGTATCCAAGACGATTTTGGTGAGCTGGAGGACAGCGCATTTCGGAGCATTTTCGCGCATGATCAGTAGATAATTTAAATTGAGAAGCTCTGATTAGTGCAGATGGGAGACTAGCTTACTTATCGGACATTCATTTTTTTATTTATTAATGATTATTATTATTGCGCTTGAATACTTTAATAACATAAATTCAACTATTCAAGGGCCGAAAGAAAATGTATTAAACTCAGCACATAAACTGGTGAGATTCCAAAAACAAATAACTTTATGGAAGAATAAAGCTCAGGAAGCGAATCTGGAAAAGTTTGAGTCATCTCAAAAGATTTTAATAACATAATTCATAAAGTTGTTACTGACCGTTTGAAAACATTAGAGAAAAGAATTATTCATTACTTCCCAAATTTAGATATAAAAAAAATTTGATTGGCTTCGTAATCCATTTGTGATAACGAATACTTCTGTATTTGAGTTAACATTGAATGAAGAAGAACTAATTTCGCTTTCTAATACTCAAGATTTAAATTTAAAATATTCGGAAGAATCAATTAATTCATTTTGGATTTAACGTTAGATGCGATTATCCCATGATGGCCAAAAAAGCTTTAAAAATATTATTGCAATTTTCTGCATCTTATTTGTGTGAATTCGGATTTTCAGCATAAAAGCGAATAAAAGATCGAGACTGTTAAATGTAGAAGACGATATCAGAGTAGCATTGTCAGTTTTATGACTCAATATAAATGAAATTATCAAAAAACATCCAGCTCAAACTTCTCATTAAAAGTATTCTTATTATTAACTTGTAATGAATCCCTTAAACGTACTGCTGTTTTTGTAGTACATATTATTTTATTTTACATTCAAAATCATTATCATAAACTGTTTTAAGAAATGTATTATAGGTAAATAAACAAATTTTAAACTTATCTTTTTCTTTGTGTGCCGCCAAATTTTGAAATCGTTAGAAATGTGCCGCGACAAAAAAAAAAAAAATTGAGAATCACTACTCTAAAGCTTATCCGTTTCTCTCTAAACACTCTCTAAAATACAATTTAAAATATTAAAGTACACCCTTTAGAGAGCGTTTCAAGTATCAGATGCAGAAAATTCAACAAGATATATCAATTTAACTCTTCTTTATTAATAAAACATAGTTTAAACACAGAAATTTTAAATAGATGTTTTAAGTAACCATTGTTACCATGATCGTTAGGTTCGCGGGGTTGGAGGAGAAAAATTCTGCGCGGAAACTTCACACACGCAGTGCATGCATAACACATTTAACTTTTTTCCAGCACAGTTAATTCCAGCACATTTCCAGCACATTTAATTCCGGCAGTCGTGAAAATATTTCCTTTTATTGCTTGATATATCTCTGTCACGAATTAGAAGAATAAAACTATGAAGAATCTTCAGTCAGATCAAACCAATATTTCTTAGATTGAAAATTTCATGGTACATACTCTATCTACGATCAAGTTTAATAGCCACAGAATAATTTTCATGCTTAATTACAGACAAAAACAAGTAATATAATTTCCATGCTTAATTACAGACAAAAACAAGTAATATAATTTTCAATTCCTACTTAGGTCAAAAAAGAAAAATTCTATTTTAGTTACTTTTTATTAATATTATTAACATGTTTTTGTTTCTAATTTATGAAGCTGATGGGTCTATAATTTCTCATTCTATCCATCTCTTGCAATGCTTCATTATTGCAAGGAACCTTTCCAGTGAGTTTCGAGCAGTCCAGTTCTTCAGTTAATAATCCATCTAATGATTTCACACGACTCAAAGCGACACACGCTTGAGCTGCTGCGAAGAGTTTTTCGTAGGAAACTTTTCTTGGCGCTTATGGTTTTTTTTTCTCTAATCGTCGCTTGAGTTGTGTTGTAGTTTCTTTTCGCTTTCTCCGTTTGGGAAGCAAGGGACATTCTAAAGGGTTATATTTTAAACATATACTATTATCACGTTAACGTATTACTAAAGCGAGAATTTTCGCTACATAATGAGACATTACCATCCAATTCTATAAAACTACAACTCTTTAATTCCACACACTTTAAAAATCCTTAAAACTCTGTCTTATTGTTGCCACTTATTTTTGTTAAATATTACAACTCCATTTATCACAGTTGGATAACAGTTTATTCATAAGTTGTTAAAAAATTAATCTTTTACAGCACGTGAGAATTCCTAATAAATGGTCATTATTTGTAAGTCTTATAATATATTTAATAAAAAGAGCATATCATTAGTTCCGATATACAGGAATAAGTAGAAATTGACTTTAATATGTGAAAAACATCAAGTGTCATCCACTGCGAGTTTAAAAAATGTATTTGAACTTGAGTTGATGAATAAAAAGTATTTTATTATCGACTGAAAATTTGAACAAGATATAGGGAGAGTGTGAGCTAATAGTAGGAATTTAACAAAGCATGTTTTTCCAGATTTATATAAAGCAGACTTTCAAACAAATTACATTTAGTGAAGTTACAGTTAAAAAATATTCGACTTCAACATAAAAAAAATCTTTTGAATTATTAAAAAATACACTCTCCCTCAAATACATATACTTGGTTTTTAGCTAAAAGGTGTAAAATAAAATCACTCAATTAATAAAAAAATAATGTCAAAGTTTAGTCAAATGAATATCTGAAATGTTATCCAAATATGTTTCCTTCTGAATGCACAACAGAACTCAGTCACAAATTAAAAGAATAGAAACAAAGGGTTTCACACATTCACACATGGATGAATCCTTTATGCAAAAAGAACAAAAGCATTCGCTTTTTAAAAGAAGCAAACGGTAGGGGGAGGGGGAGGAAATTGTTTTCCGGTTAATTTCCACTGCAGAGATCAAGAGCGGTCAAGTTTCATCGTGCACTGAGAAATTCTCCCACCACAAAGCTGAAGTAACTGGAAAATTATGTCACAGCTCGCTTTCAAAATGTTCACCAGTCGAGGCTTTAATGGTGCAATTTCCGCTCAAAATAAATGATTCGAATAATCTTTTAATAAAAAGAAGCTGCAGTTCTATACAGCGGCTTTAATAAAATAAATTACTTTAACGCTCCAGGTACGTGCAACGAAATTTCCTTTATGCACATACATTTAATCTTTTGCATTCGAAGCCTTCTTGTGGTTGATCTACCAGTAATTAAACGGATCTTATTCGTGAAAATGTTATGTGAAATGTTATTATTAAATTATGTTAAAATCTTAATTACAGAAAAAATTTATCAAAAAATATAAAACTCGATTTGAATCGTTCTATACTTCAACATCAACTACATTTAGTTTCTAAGGTCTACTTCGTTAGGATGCAATCTCAAATCAGTTTATTTATCTTTTCGAATTATTCAACATCAGCAGGGAGTATTAAATCCAACAATTACATCCAACAGAGAGAATACATTAAACTATATTTGAAAGATATAGAATCTACGAATTTATTTGTGGATAAAATCGTGAAAAATTTCTTGTTTCTTTTCAATGCATTTGGAGATGAAGTTTATTTTTTCGCACATTATTTAAATAAAGTAAGATCTAGGTTTTTCTCAGTAAAAAATCCAGCTTTGATTACATTAATAAATTTTATTTAGACTTTTGAAAACATAAACAAATAACTACTCCATCATCTGAATCAAAAACTAGTCTTTATTTTTCTTTTTAAATCAAATCCTTAGAACACTTTCCTGAAGCTGCCATTCCGGAAAAGCATAAATCTGCTTCCTTTATTTGTGACTCGAACTTCATTTTCTTTTATCGTCTGCGAATGTCATTTTATTTTATAATTCACAAAACTAAAAACTATATAAACCCGTTTTGTTAATTGCTACTAACAAACATGCCTACGATTGTTCTTGAGCCATGAAATGAGTAACAGCAGCCTTCAGTGCCAATCGTTTCATTCTTAAAATACAAGGAAGATTTTCATAGAATTTTACGATATCATTTAAGACCTTATCACATAAAACATTGAAACAACCAACTGTTTCTATCACCACGAGCAACAAACGACCATTGCAAATTCCATTAAAGAAAGCTATATAAAGGAAAACTGTTTTTAACTACTAGATTTCTATGTTTTGGATGATACTAACGAAAATCTCGAAGATGATGATTGAATGACTTAAATATCACATAGTCTCCTACTTTTTTACAATGGAATTAAAAAAAGATGTGCATCTTTCTCGCAGAAGTTAAATATAGTTGAAAATTGTTTCTTAGAAATTGTTTAAAAGTGCTTAAATGGTAAGAACGCTGAACACTGACATTTCAAGTCCCGGCGGCATATAAGCATTCTGTACCGCGCCACGTGCGTAGGAGAAAATCTGTACTTGTGATTGGATTTACATTCCGATTACATCATTTTCTCTTGGTGTAATAACTTTTAGACGGGATTCTTAGGGTTTTGTTTTCTATGAATGACGTGCATGAGTGACACGGAAGCGTGAAAATTATCGTTTGTTTTCTTTGAAACGAAAAAATTTAGTTGCAGCGTTCTGTAGATGGCTTCCTGTTTCACGGAATTATAGAATTGTAAAATATTTCAAAGATGTTAATATTAAAAGCAATCTTAAGAGCTTAGATTATATTAATAGCTGAGTTCACGAATTTAGTGCAAAAACCAAAACACGACGATGTCAACTATAAAGGCATTGTGTACTAGTAAGTACACTATTTTTATCGGAATTTTGTTGCATTCTGTTTCTTTTACATTGCAGGAAATATTTCCTTTGCAAATATTATGTTATTTCCATGTTAATATCTATATCATTTCTAATATTCTGTTGCCTTAAATGAAAGAAAAAAGTACATTCGGTATTGCCGCTGAATTTAATACACGTGTATAAGAAAAGAAACTTCATTCTCTGACAAACATTATTTTATGCAGAGGTACAAAAGATGTTACACTTTAAAAAAAAGGTAGTATTCATAAAGTAATATTATTCAATTTAGAATACGTATCTCCACCTCTGTGTTCCAAACATATATTAGTCTAACTTCAAAAATAAATTTTGCTTTTTCCCACTGATTACAAATATTGTGAATTTACTGTGTACTATGTTACTCCCAAAGATGTTTTTGCTATTTCCAAAAACTGACTTGCATCTGCAGAGAATGGATATATAATGAACACGAAATAATGAATTAATAATCACAACACTTTTAATATGAAGGGTTTGAAATTAAGGATACATTTACTAAAAATCTCTGCGCTTAATAACACATTTACGGAGTTAGCACAAGAAATAATACTTTTTTTCTCTGAGGGGGGGACTGCATTTTTTATATTAAATTTACAACATTACAGTGTTGTCAGAAGTGTAATCTCGTAGAAACAAAAATACAAAGCACGTAAAAATCGTTTCGGTACTGCTATCAAAATGTAAACAAACGGTATGGAGGCGCGCCCTCGAGCCCAAGGAAAGTCCAAGGCGTTCCTAAGCGTTGAGGAAATGATGTCCTCGAAAGCCATATCCAATGACGAAGAGGGATTTCTCCCTATGTACGTGGTGCGGTACAGAATGTTTATATGCGTCCCGGCGATACAGATGGCTGTATGGAAAGTTTCGTGGTTTTTCCCATTTACAACGGAAATTCAAGCCAGTTTCTCCTAAAAATTTTTCTGTGAAATATCTTTATACGCGATATACACCTCAAATACTTTGCCATAGTCCAAATCCAGTGCAAACAGTTGCTTGCTCCAAAAAGTTATATATATGACAAACGCTTTAATGAAACCAAATGCAATCTCTTAAACTTTCCTTGTATTTTAAATCTTGATACGAAGTATGAATTATAGATTAGATTAAAATTGTCAGATTCATAAAAGACTAATTACACAGTAGTAAAACTTTTTCCTCAAACACAATTAAAACAAAGACAGAAATCTATGGACTTAATTCCACACGAAATACCTACCATGACATTATCTTTATTGGTTATTGTCAAGAACTGCCTTAACTCGCCCCCTCCAAAGGCAAAACTTGGAAGACCTACGCCCCTTTGGAAAAAAATGGAAAACATGAAATTGCGTATGCTGTGCTCGTGCGCGTCGCGTGCAGACACGAACTTCGAATGAGCAAGGACGACCGATGTCACGTGAGGTGGGCCGAGTACAGAACTTCAATTAAGCGCCAGGTAGTCTATAATCATGGTTCTTATTACCATTTTTTGTATGGCAACAAGATAATTTAAACTACCAGTTTCTGTGAATTTAAATGGCAAAATGGCTTTTCTCCTTTTCCTTTTTAAATCAGTAGTTTTGAAAATGTATTCTAAAAAGTTTACTATTATGTAAGTACAAGAAAAATTTTTTTTAGTAACCCTATAATTTGTGGAGCGTAAAGATAAATAAATAGCGACAAATCTGACAGGTATTATTTAAGAATATCAGCTACAGAGCTGTTTAAAATTCTTTCAGAATATTAACCTTTGAACTGGCTGTAAAATCAATAACTGCGAAGATTCTAAATCCAAGAATTTGAGTTTGAACAATGAAAATTATGGAATTAAGAAAGACATATTTGCAAATTTCTTTAAATTACTTACGGCATTTTAAGGCTTTTGAATTATGTTTCTATGCTTTTTTTCTATCTGTTAGTATTTCCAAGAATCTGCAATATTCAGAATTTTCTTGCTTTTTCTTTGAACTGATTGCTGGTGCTGTGTTTTCGCTAATCTTATTGATAATTTATTTCTTGGACAAATACTGGCTTATTTTCCCCATTCAAGTTCAGTTTGGTTCATTTGACTATGGCAAAGCACACGAAGACTACGTGCCAAAAAGAAGGGGTGCCTTCACGAAGGACTTTTCAAGGAAGACTGGCTTGTACCCACTTTACATATACTACGGTTGTGGTTTGGTTTGGTTTAGTTTATTAACAGCAAAGCATACTACGGCTTATCTACTAAGGGAAGAGACGCCTTCGTCGAAGATTCTCCAAAGAATATGTATTGTTAAGAAGGAAAACTTCGCAGCAGCAGAAGTGGCTCCCTTCGAACGAAAACGGAAACAGCTGCGCATGCGTGAAATATCTGTCGCCAAAAAGCCGCAAAGCTCAAAGTTGATGTAGAAGTTCGCAGAGGTTTGACGGTCACGTTTATCAAGTTTAAAGCTGCGTGACTCCACTTTTTTTCCCTCCATATTGACGGATATAAAATCAGACATCAAACTGCGATATGTATAATGCAAGTTCAACAACCAGTGAAAGTGAAACTGAAACTTCACCTAATATTTCATCATTTCCCAGGTCAAAGAAAGATTCATCTGAACCCGTGTTCCTCAATTTTCTATACACGTGGCGGAGGAGAAAAATCTCGGCCAGGTCCTGTGCATCACAGACGGGAAATTCTCGCCAACAGGTTCCGTCGCCAAATCCCTTGGCGAATGTTCCCTTTTCTTTTTAGCGGCGTAGAAGACAAACTGGTTTACATTACGTCTATAAAGAATTTCCTTCTTTACATAAACATTCTTTGAATTTTCGAAGGGAAATTGTCTCGTATACACGTTACATAAGGGGAAACCCACGAAAACGCCAATGTAGTCAGTCCATTAACCTGGATTCAAAACTAGGTCGAACTATCAGTGTTCAGTGATTTTACCGCTCAGCCTCTCGTGAGTTCTTTCTTTACAAATGGGGAAAAACACGATAACGCCGATGCAGCCAGTCCGATCGCCTGCAATCGAATCCAGGTCGAAGTACTAGTTCCCTTTTCTTTTTAGTTCAATGTTCAGCGATGTTACCGCTCGATCGCTGGTCGGCTCTTTTTATCCGTTGAAGAGAAGCACGTTTAAGAAAATGAAGCGGAATATTTCAGCCTTTGAAGCAAAGGAAACCATATTTCTCGATGCTTATAGTAATTTTTTTAAATAAATTAAACCCAACCTATGACTATATTCGGCTTAAAATTTAAAAATTCACATTAGCATGCTTCTCTTCTGCCTACAGATGATTCGGAGGAAAAAAAAAAGCTGACTACAATCTTTATTTGGCTAAATTTCAATTGAGGCACGAAACTTTCAGGAAAATATTTATTTGGCAATAATTATATAAGCGATGGTCAGTAAAATATGATAACTTACTTGAGCACTAAATGAAAACATATAATAATACCCAAATTTTCCCAACGAGCGAAAGGCAACATCCTATTCTTAATACGGCCCCCCACCAGTGATCGAGTGGCAAGACCGCTGAATGCTGGGAGTTCGACATGGATTGCATCCGAAGAGAAAGAGCTGGTTGGTTTTAGTGTGTAATATGAATATGAGCCAGTTCCCCTAAGGAAAATCTCCACAAAGGCATCCCTTAAGCAGAAAGCGCTCGTGTGGTTTACATTATTCAAATAATCAAACGTACACTTAACTGGAGACTAATCCTTTATTTTCCCCAGATAATACCCTTCGAAAATGTTTTTAAAACTCCACTGAGATGGAATGTTTCTTAAAACAAAACTAGAAAATTTCATGAAAACAGATTCACTAATATGCATGAAGAATTTTTTGTAAACCTAAAAATCTAATTTTTTGTATGGTCACTGTAGAGCAGTTCGAAACAGTAGACATTCCCGAATAGAATAATGACTGCTTTTCTTTTTATTTGTATACAGTAAACCACATGAAGGATATCAGAATAATGACTGCTTTTCTTTTTATTTGTATACAGTAAACCACATGAAGGCTATCTGTTTGACTTATTTAGATGACTGCAAGAAATTTTGAAGAAAGTGATCGAGTTAAGCGCAAAAATATAGCTACTTTACCTCCACCTTCTAAAAAATACACGTCCTTGCCAGTCGACTGAATGCAACAGAATATTTAATGACGCGAAACAGAAGCACAGAAATATTAAGCGAATATCGTCTGAAATAAGTTCTGCAAATAGAAAAATGGCAAGATGTCATCAGGCACAATTTGAAATGTCGATGCTTGGAGAGTATGTAAATATAGGCAAATAAAATTATTAACCCTTTCTTTGGTGTCCTTCTCCAATGCCGGGCACTAGCTATTATAGGCGTGGTCCAATACCAAGATCAAAAAAAGAATAACATAAAAAAATAAAAATTTTAAAATCTGAAACGTTTTAGCTTTTAAATTACGTCCAAAGGGGCGTGTTTTTTATTAGCGTTTTGTGTGTTACCTTTATTTATTAAATATCATGTTCTTCGTACTTAAACAACAAAATTCAGTTCAACAGCAATTTCGCAAAATAATTTTAAAATGAGTGTATCTTTAGAATTTCTGACACACAGTTTCGCGCGCTTTAGATAAAAGATTTTTTTTCCTTCATAGAGTGTTGCCATTACTCGCTTTTATATTGTTTGAGTTCGTTCATCAAAAATTCGCTAACGTTTTACAAAATATGAAATAGCTAATGAAACAAATTTCAAATTCGGCCTTCCAGATGCGCATATTCGGGTGGAAACGTACGTTATTCAAGATTAGATGGCTCTAGGTACCGTTGTTTTATCACATTTGGAGAAATATACATACATTTATGCAGATTCTTCATTATTTAATTTCTTTAAATATAATACAGGGCGGTTACATTTGGTGGCAACAATTTGAAAAGTGATACAGCCATTTACAGTGATTCAACGCAAAATCGCAAAACGAAAACAATAGTCTTTCAGGGACAAAGCCCCTTTAGACTAATAAATAAATAAATAAAATTAATAAGAAACGAATTCCATGTCTCAGACGCTCTTGTAATCTGTTAAGAAGAGGCGCTTCTAGTACATTTCGCTCCCCAAACCATGACTCACAGCCACGGTTACGACTGCTGAAGAAAAATGTTGAATCCTCTAATTTGCTATGCCCTAATACAGTCTATGCGATGATGACGACACATGTTACAATTGTAAATGAAGGGAGGTTCGCCAAGATCTAGAAACGCCTATTTTAAAGTAATAGACTTTAACTATGCATGCCCCTAAATTAATTAGATGCACGGAAATTTTTTACCTATAAAATCTCTTCCACGTCTTCTCCCCCCCCACCCCCAGTAACCTACAAGTGACCGAGTATTCATAACAGCTGAACAGTAGTTGGACATTGATCTGGTCAAACGGAACAACTGCATGGGAATTTTTGTCGCTTTCCTAAAGTATAACGCTATTTCCCTCAAAAGTCCTCCACGAAACCTTCCCTCTTTTGCGGTAGATAATCTCAGTACCTTTTTTGCTGTAATCCAAATAATCCTTTCTCACTATTCAATCAGTTTGAAAATTTAAAATAATTATCTTTGTTCTTCAGGTTTCACCAGTATTCGATACAGGTATTTTTCTTTACATAACTGAAAACCGCGTAAAATTTCATTCGTCGTCGCTGCCAAAGTATACTAAAAATGTTTTACAAGGAAAAATGTCTTCCTTTTTTGTTCCAAAGGAGCTTTGTCCCTGAAGGACTATTGTTTTCGTTTTGCGTCGGAAACATTAAAAGTCTGAATTACTTTTCAAACTGTTGCCACCAAATCTTGCAGCCCCGTATTATATTTAAAGAAATTAAATAATGAAGAATCTGCATAAATGTATGTATATTTCTCCAAATGTGATAAAACAACGGTACCCAAAGCCATCCAAATTTAAATAGCGTACGTTTCCATCCGAATATGCGCATTTGGAAGCCCGAATTTGGAATTTGTTTTATTATCTGTTTCATATTTTATAAAACTTTAACGAATTTTTGATTAACAAACTCAAACGATTTAAAAGCGGGCAATGGCAACAATCTACGGGTGAAAAAAAAAGTTTTTACCTAAGTGCGCGGAGCGGTGTATCGGAAATTCTAAAGCTTTGCTCATTTTAAAATTATTTTGCGATATTGCTGTTGAATTGAATGTTATGGTTTTAAGTGGGAAGAACATGATATTTAATAAATAAAGGTAACACACAAAACCTTAAAAAACGTCCCTTTTGACGTAATTGAAAATCTAAAATCTTTCAGACTTTTTTTATATTCCTTTTTAATTTTGATTTCGTTTTGAATACATTTTTCGAAACTGTAATTTCGGTTTCTTAATGGATTTTAACGGATTTTTTAATGAATATTATTTGCACAAAGAATATAAATATAAATCCATCCCCCCTTGTGCGAAAGTATAACGAAACTCCTCTAGTCAACTAAAATAAGTTAAAATGATTTTAACAAATATAATCGCGTAAGAACCTTTAACTCATTATTTATAACGATTTTGGGAAACACTCTGAAAAAATATAATTTCTGACAAGGTAAACATGAGAATGCGTATAAAAAAAAAAGTAGAATGCTAAACGAGTTTATTTGCTACTTAAAAAAATTGTAAAATGTGTTACACAATTCAAAGGAAAACTAGACACTATTTGTATGTTATTAAATCGAACATAAGAAATATTCAGTAAACAAAATTCTCTTCACCACATTAATCTAACGTTAAAAATACTGAAATTCTGAATTCAGAAAAGCTGACTTTTTATAACATAGAATGAAACATACTCTCAGGTATTGCACCTGGTTGCAAAACTAAAAGGACGAACAAATAATTATTACTTCCTAGAACGTTTAAAAGGAAACACAAAAAATTAAATAGAAAAAGAATCACATATTAACTTACACTTCAACACCAAACACGTCTAGCTGTCTTGATTCAACAAAAAATGCAAACAAATGTACTTGTTTCTGGAAACATCATGCTCAGTATGTATTCCTAAAAAGTTAACACAAAAAAATTACATAAATAACAGGTTAACAGGAACTTTATTTAATAAAACATCAGTCTTTATCCCTAGTATGTTATGAAGTGTTGCACGTAAAACATATCCTAACCATATGTGCTTTAAAATAGTATTTGGAATGATAGTTCAAAGGGGCAATTTGCCTCAAAGGACTAAAAATTTCGTTTTGCCATTTTGCGTTGAAAACTATAAACGGGGAATCACTTTTCAAATTGTTGCCACCAAATATTAGAGCCCTGTATTATATTTAGAGAAATTAAATAATGAAGAATCTGCATGAATGTATGTATGTTTCTCGCTTTGTGATAAAACAACGGTACCTAAAGCCATCAAAATTCGAATAACGTAATTTTCCATTGAATATGGGCATGTGGAAGCCCTAATTTTAAATTAAAATTTGTTTTATTATCGATTTCATATTTCGTAACACTTCGACGAATTTTTAATTACCAAACTCGACGATTTCAAAGCGAGCTATGGCACTGTACGGCAGGTGGGGAAAAAATTATCTCCAGTGCGTGAGACTCTGTACCGGCAATCCTAAAATATGCTCATTTTAAAATTATTTTGCGATATTGCTGTTGAACTGAGTTTTATGGTTTGAGTACGTAGAATATGATATTTAATAAATAAAAGTAACCTACAAAACGTTAAAAAACGCAAAATCTAAAAATACAAAATCTGAAAGTTTTATTTTTTTTTTTTTTTTTTAACTTATATTCATTTACTAGAGGAAGTACCCGATGCTAGTTAAGTTAAATTCAAAATCATGCAGCTAACAACAGAGAGAACGATACCGCTGTAATCCTTTTGTAATAACGATGCAAAAAATACGATTCATAGTCATACAAATGTAAACAAATATGACTGCTATGGTAAAAATAATTAAGCTTTACCGCACTTGAACAACTTTTAAATTGTTGATAATTCTACAAATATTGCATGCACATTTACTAAAGGCATAAAAACCTTAACCGGAAGAAAAGAACACAATTCAATCATTTTTAAAGCAAAAAAATACGCAATTTACCAACATATAATAATAATAATAATAATAATAATAAATTGAGCTCACTGAACCGAGTAATAGTGGGTATATATATATAATTGCATAATGTTTCCGGAATTTTGATAGGCTGTTATGAGTGTTCTTTACGACTTTTACTAGGTTTTAAATTTACTTTCTCTTTATATACTATACATTTTTTTTTATTATTACATATATATATATATATATTTACAAAAAATAGCAAAGTTAAATTAAATAAAAA
>KK119460.1:99759-114442 GCA_000611955.2 Stegodyphus mimosarum
GGGGGGAAAGAGTCTTTTATTCTGTCCTTACGCACGGATGTCACTCAAAAACATCGTTAAATCACATTCGATAGCGGTCAAAATAAATATTTTCGTTAAAATACGGTACCCGAAAGTTTTCGCGATTACAATTCTATATCTCCCGTTCTACTGGGCCGATTGACGAGATTCGACTTATATTTTTCATGCCTCGAAAGCGCGACTAAGGATATGTATTACATTTATATATCGCATTTTTCTAATGTAGGTATTTTGACACAAAGTCGGACTTTTTCTGAAATAACATGCCAATTTTTTTTTTTCCATATTTCGATTCTACGACTCAAATTATGTCAAACTGCCACGTTTTGTAAAAATCACAAGAATAGTTTTTAAAAAAATGAGCTCCCAGAATTTTGGCTCCTCAATGTTAATTGAATTTGGTATATATTTGTTAATATCTCTTTTTTTATTAAACTTATTTGATTCTTCCTTGCACCTTTCCAAATTTAGGTACATTTCAAATAAAATTCGCCCATTTTTTATGATTTATTTTTAAATAATTTTTATAAGTTTTTCGAAAAAAATTTTGAACATCATCTTAAAGTAGATATATTTCTAGACACACCTGCAAAAAAATGAAAGTTTTTTATTCAAAATTTTCCAAGATATGCCTGAATTTACATATTGGCGCGTTTTGAAATTTGGCATATTTGTTATAAGCGATAATAACACCAAAAGTTGTTTACGCACATCGTTAAAATTATTAGAAAATAGTATGAACGATGACTTTTTCTGTTCGTTTGCAATAAAAAAAAGAAAAGGAAAATAGGTTGCTATAAGAAGTTCGCCAAGTAAATTATTCTTGGTGCAAACTGAAAACAATGTGCCAAAATAAATTTTTGAATTTCTCCGTAAATTTCGCACCAAATTTTACAAAATTTAATATTTAGGCATAATTTGAGCAGTAGACTCGAAATATGGAAAAAAAAATGTCATGTTATTTCCCCAAATGTCTGATTTTGTGTCGAAATACCTATGTTAGGACAATGGTATATATAAATCTAATATATATCCTAAATCGCGTTTTCGAGACACGAAAAACGCAATTTGAATTTCGTCAATCGGTCTAGTAGAACGGGAGATATAGAACTGTCCTCTTCTCTATTCTATTTTATTATATATATATATATATATATATTTTTGGCGCAGTGTCCTCACATAACGGCAAGAGTGAAACTAATATCAGCACTTCTTTGTTATAACACCGCCTCCCTCCGAGAAAAAATCGCCAGTCAACAGAGATATTTCGCCCAAATCTGGCTGCTTGTTCTCATACCTCGCCACCTGATTGTATATTAGCAATGACTACATAATTCACAAGTGCACATCCGTGTCGCCACTGAAGAAAAGCTTTAAAAAATGGACCAATGAGCTTCTATTGCTCTTGTGACGCTGAATTGTTAAAACTGTGCATATGAGCGCATGTTGTTGTTTACGTTTTATTTTGTATTTGTTTCACAATTATAAGTGTACGGCGTATAAATGTTATCATTTTAATACAAAATGCCATAGTACTTTCATTTTATAAATTTATTTAATCGTCAACATTTCCCTATAGCGAATCTTCTCGTGCACTGATATTCGGATTAATAGTGGTGGCATATTATCGTTCTTCATATCGTGAAAATTACTCAAGCTACAATTAGCCTCGAATATTATGCATTTAACTAACACCTGTGGATCAAGAGTATTCAGGTGTATAATTTTTTTTTTAATTGAACTGAGAGTAACTAGAAGTGTTCAAATGAATCTAGTATTTTCTTATCTCAATGCTTGCATTCCTTTGATTTTGAAAGCCTAAGATTCAAAATATATATTGTGAATGATCCGATTATACCTTTTGTTAGCATTGAAAGTTATATGGGAATAAATTAAATATATTCGTTGTGAATAAGATGAATTCATTATGTTTGAGAATTTTTCTTGCACGGGCAATACATTTAATAATGAATAGCTATTAATGTGAAATTTAACGCACTAAATGTGTAGTAAAGTTCACTTTGAACAAAACTGTGCGTTGGCCATTATTATAGAATATCGTTTTCATATAGACTGGAGTAGAAAATGCTAAAACTTCTACAATTTACGTATATAATTCTGCTTAAATTTGATCTAACTTTGCACTGAAAATTTTCACTAGAAATCCACGATGCTTCAAATATTTTCTACAGGTGTTTTAAAATTTTGTATTTGTGCTGCGATGCGCTAGCACATCGTCTGCGAGACTATCTGCGCAGTCGCAAAGTGTTAACATGGTTACCAGTTTTTTTCCCCCTTTACCAATGTTATTATTAAAAATAAATGAAAATGGCTGTTCTAAAGATTTGAAGTTGTGTTTAATTGCTTATTCGGACCATATTTTTGAATTAACAGGAAATTACGTGGCAAAACATTTTCAACCAAGTACAAAGTACTGCATAAGCATTGGAACATCCCTACGAAACACAAATGACTGTTATGCTTTCTGGTGGAGAGGGACCATACTCTAACAAGGGAAAACAATACTGAGCACTAGGTATTATATTCCATCGCATTAAAAACCCGATCTCGTTTGCTAAAAATTTTAGTGTAACTCACGAACCATTTATTTCCTAAATTTTAAATTAAGAGAACAAACAATTGGTAAAATTATAACTTCAGTATTTCGCAGTACGAAAAACTATTATATTTTTGTACTGCAAGCCGAATATTAAATAGGGAAATAAAAAATCGCAACTGAGAAATGACAAGAATAATGCAGTTTTAAATTACATTTTGATTCGTTTCAAAGCACTTTATTAACATGAATTTCCTAAACTACACGAAGATATGACATTTAATAGGTAACTACAGTTTTAAAGTAGATGCAAATCCCTAATGTAATGTATTTTCCGATTCCAGTATGGTACTAGTATTTTAAAATACATTTTGGCAATAAAAAAATATTTTATAAAATTACCTTTAAAACTTTTCGTTATCATTAAATTGTGATTCGGAACAACAATTGGTACCACCAGCGGCCGAGCGCTAAAGTCGCTGAACACTGGCAGTTCGATCCGAGGTTCAAATTCCGCGAACGTGCTGGCTGCATGGGCGTTGTCGGTGTTCTCCTCGTGTGTAAAGTGTATACGAGCCAGTTTCATTTAGAAAGTCCTTCACGAAGGCATCCCTTACCTTAGGCAGACAGCCCTAGGGTGCCTTGCCGTAATGTCAATATAACAACCTTTACAAAGTCCCCCATAAAGGCCCCCCCTGTTAGGCAGATAGCCCTCAATTGCTTTACCATAACCAAACTTGATATATGATAACTTCTTTCTGGCGAAGAGGAGAACAAGAGTTTCCTTTCATTTATTATTCCCAAAAATTAATTTTATACAATACAATAATTCCGAAGTAATATTTCTAAAAACATAAAAATGCAGTCACAAATCCTAAACAAAGCAGTTATTAGGCATATCCCTTAGTGCAAATGTGTATAAATCTATTCAGTGACTCTAAAAAAAAAAAAAAAAAAGATTATTTAGGTGGAATTTCACTAGCAGATGCATGTTTTAGATCAAAATTTTTTGTTTTTTCCGTACAGTGTTGTCATTGCTCGCTTTTAAATCGTTGAGCTCGTTAATCAAAAATTCCTTAAAGTTTACAGAATAGAAAATAAAAATCTGAAAACTTTCAGATTTTACATCACACCTAAAAAAGCGTTTTTTTTTTTTTTTTTACGTTTTGTGTGTTACTTTTTTTTGTGTGTTTGTTCGCGTTCTTGATTTCTGATCAATTATGATAAATTTTTTGCCACATTTAATCGACTAAAATTGAATATAGATGAAATATTGGATGGAACTGGAGTTTTTACGACCATTTGATTAGAAAGACGAAAATCATTCGGCGTGCCATTGCTGCTGATATAATGAGAGAGAATTGGCTCATTTTTCTATGGAAATTTTTTATGTGGGTTCCATATCGCATCAGACTGAAAAATGTATGACTATGAATCGTATTTTTTGCATCATTACTAGAGAAAGATTACAGAGGCATCGTTCTCTCTGTTGTTAGATACATTACTCTCAATCTAACTTAATTGGCATCGGGTACTTCCGCTAGTATTTAATAAATAAAAGTCACACACAATACGTTAAAGAAAAAGCTCCTTTTGACGTAATATAAAATCTGAAAGCTTTCAGAATATTTTTCTTTTTTAATTTATTTCATTGAACATTACCATGGTGAAGTTCGATGAGGAATGGATAACAAAGCTACCACGTTTAAGAAATAATAAAGGATGATTGATTAATCCATTAAAAAAATTATAAATTCAAGGGAAATGCAATGAAATCACTCCAGCAATAGATACTGAGAGGGGCGATTTATTATCCACATGAAAAGCAGCACGAGACTCACGAGTTCTGAAATTAAGATGTCAATTTATATTACAGGTTTTCATTTTGCATCATCTCTAACAATATAAATTCAGCGAAACAAAAATGGATAATGATGCATGATGGTCACGCTATTCTTTTCCAACTAAAAAATGCCTTTTTAGAGATAGAAATATATGACGTAAAACAAATAATTTTTTAGTTCTATTTTTCTTCTACTCTGTCAAAAAGTAATTCCACGGAGACATGAAAATGAAAATCAACATAGCAACCCTTTATCTGATTAAAACTCGCGAAATAAAAATTAGATTTTAGAGTTTCGTTAACTTTTAAGATGTTCATAGATTCACAATTTTCAAAAGATTCATGGAATTTTAAATTTCATATTCTGTTCTATATTAACGATTACATAAGAGTTCGGGAACTTTCTAAAACTATTACATGTTATTATCGCTTTCAACAAATGTGCCAAATTTCAAAACGCGCCAACATATAAATTCACGTATATCTTCGAAAATTTCGAATAAAAATCTCTAATTTTCTGCAGGCATACTTAGAAATACGTCTACTTTAAGTTGATGGTAAAAATTTTATAGGTTATAATTCAATATTTTTTTGGAAAAATTTATAAAAATTATTTAAAAATACAAATTTAAAAAATATATCATAAAAAATGGGTGAATTTTATTTGGAATGGACCGAAATTTCGAACTGTGTAAGAAAGAATCAAATACCTTTCATAAAGAAAAGAGGTGTTAATAAATACATACCAAATTGAATTAACATTGTGGAACTAAAATTTTGAGAGCTAATTTTTTAAAAGTTACTCATGCGAATTTTACAAAACTTGGTAGTTTGGTATAATTTGAGTCGTAGAATCGAAATATGGAAAAAAAATTCGCATGTCTTTTCAGAAAATGTCCGATTTTATGTCTAAATACCAATATTAGAACAATGCAATATATAAATCTAATACATATTCTAAATCGCGCTTTCGAGACATGGAAAATGCAGTTTGAATTTTGTCAATCGGCCCAGTAGAACGGGAGATATAGAACTGTCCCCCCCCACACACTTTTTTTTCGCAGTGTACTTGCATGCATAAGGGATTCTTTCGGATTCTAAATTTAACATCGTGTCAACTTCTCCTGCAATCCCTCTGTTGCTTAAATTCCTAGAAACAGCCAGCATTATGTAATGAAACCACTTGTACCCAAATATATAAGCAGTGTTACAATAAAGCATGCGAAATTTTTCTTGTTTGGCAAAGGATTACATTCGGTAATGCTTAGTGTAACTGTAACGATTGGTCAATGGCAAATGTACAAAAAATTTACGCAAATATATCAGAATGTCCATTGTCAACTAACAGATATTCCGAACTTAAACAGCTAGAACTAAAATCTGGAAATTGTTTTATAAATTTGATTCGCAAATTGATAGAGAGAAAAACTGAATCAACGCAGTTGGGAAATATTACGACTTACTCGTATATATTTAATTCTAAAATGTCTACTGCTGAATCAGGGCCCTTAGGGAAGGTTGCTAACGCAATATTCTTCAGTTGTTGAAAAACTTTGATACAATTACGAGAACTGCTTAAAAACTCTTAACTACACATACTGCATTCTACGAGAACCTTTCACGACAATTATTCTTTCACATCTGACCTTCCGCTGGAACATAATTTTTTTATTTTATCAGGTGAAACAAGTCGACTCAACGATTCCAATTTTAGCTCTTTTATTTTCGCAAATCAGCGCTTTACTTAGTCAGTTTGAATGATTTGAGTCTTGGATACTCGAAATAAAAATTCTCAACCATTGCATTACTTGAGTTATCAGTGATAATCTCTCTCTCTCTCTCACACACACACACACACACACACAAAAAAAAAAAAAAAAAAAAAAAAAAAAAAAAAAAAGAGAAAAAAAAAGAAAGAAAGAAAATCTGAAAGGTTTCAGATTTTAAATTACGTCCAAAGGGACTTTTTGACTTTAACATTTTGTGTGTTTCCTTTATTTATTAAATATCATGTTCTTCTCACTTAGACCATAAAATTCAGTTAAAGAACAATATCGCAAAATAATTTTTCTACATTAAAAAAATAACATTCATTTAACATAAATAACATTTCTACATTAAAAAAAATTATTTATAGTTACAGATCCAATGTTAGGTTTCTTCTCTATCATGTGGTAGGTACAGCGACTATCATTGATTAATTTCTCGTATTTTTCTGTTGCCATCCAGAAAAATCGAGATATTTATTTAGTAAACATTAAATGCACGCGCTCTTTTATTTTTCCGACGCAGCTTTCTCTTCAAAAATCGTCTGCGTTGCATGGGAAAATAAACCAATTTTAATTACAATTCTAAATAAATAGCCAAATAAATATGAAATCCGTAACAATACTTTTCGTATTGCCGACACATTTTCTGGGACAATAACTGACAAAGGACTTTCTGTTATGTTCTTCATCCAGGAGAGTACTTAGACCTCAACCAAATTGCTAAACCATCTGAATACAGCAGCATGAGATGTAGCTTCATTTCTATGTGCTAATCCTAGATGTTCAAGGCATTCTTCTTAATTTAGCTCACTTTAGAATCATAGAAAATCAACGTGCTAATACTTTCGCGTCAACTCCATTTTCCCTCATTTCTAAAAGTTATTCTACGATAGATAAATTGCAATTTTTGCCGCAAATTATCGTCTGCGATTATAAAAGAATTCAAATATACTTATCTAACAGATAACTCTTTTACAGCGCATATTGTTGGGTGCGTACGGGTTCGTAATAGATTGAATAAACAAATCCGATGAAAAGTTAATAAAATTTATTCTTATCGCAAGAAATATAACAAAACGCTGGATTTTTCCTAAAAGATATTCGTACAATATCGCAAAATCACGCAATGTAATCAGTAGCTATATTTTAAACTACTTAAAACGTTAAATAAAACGCAATCCAAAGCACAGAGAAAGCTAATCCGATCACAAAATTATAGCTGTTAAGTAAACAACAACAGCTTGCTTAAACAACTACAAAGCTGAGATGTTTCTCTCCGACTTTTATAACTATTTAAATTGGCATGCGAGACAATTCTAGCAATTTCTGGAAAGCAAAAAGAGTGGAATTACGATTAAGGTTAACATACTAGTTAACTGCGTTTATTCAAATTAAAAATAAATTAGAGAGACAAACTTTTATTCAATGTTCACGTGGTCTTGTATTTTTTCTTTTCCAGCGTAGCTTTCTCTTAAAATATGTCACGCACTGCATTGCACTAGGAAATAAAACAATTTTAATTATAATTCTATTAAAAATACCTAACTAAATGCAAAACTCGTAAGAATATTATCTGCCCCTGCCTAAAAAATTTAAGAATTGTCTACGTATGAATGTCAGTCTCTTCCCTCCGTTTCTTCTCGGGTAGGCAGGCAGCCCTCGAGAGTTGTATTAAATTAAATAAATTCATCTTCCATTATCAACTGCAGAGGTTATAAATACGTACGACAATTAGTAAGACATGCGTTCTGATGTTACAAAAAGTTCAATTATTACCAATTTCATACACGTAATAGGACTTTTTCATAAACGTTTTGAACATAAATTTATTTAAAGGATTAGAATTAAACTATCGGAATGATATGAATCATCACTGGATGTAAAAATTAAAGGCAATAAGGCTAATTTTTATAAGAAAGTACAATGTCACAGAATATAATTTGAAACACAGATGGTAATAAAGGTTTAACGTTGTACAAGGGAAGTTCCATCATTCAAGTCAAAGAACATACAATAGCAAAACAACAACAACAACAAAACAAAAACAAAAAAAAATCCTAAGATAGTATCCTCGAAGAAAGGCATAACATAAAAACTAAAGCCTGAGTACTAAAAAAAGCTGAAAATAACATTTATTACTTCATTTGAAATTAAGCATAAGCTTGTTAAGCAATTCGGAGAAAAAAAAACCTGCAGAATCAGAACGCTACTAATATTAGAAAGAAACTGTTTTCACATGCAGTAAATAAATCTATTTAAGATTCGTTAGCTATGAAAAACAACTAAATCTGAAGTTTAGACTGAAACTAAAAGATAAAATCTTTATGGTATTTTTCAACGAGAAAATCGTGGGTAGCATTTAAGATCCACGCAGATAAATTACCAGAAAGAAAACCCTTCCTGCTTCAAAACAAATCAGTAAGAAAGCAAACTATTTTTTGTATTATTTGACAGGTAAATGAAATATTAAGGCACACAATTAATAAAAGTAGCATATCTGATACACGATATATAAGGCATTCTTTTTAGCCCAAAGGGCATTAGCTAAAAAGGGCTATTAATTTCCTTTTAATTTCCTGGTAAACTGGCATTTTGCGTTGAAATTTTTAAATGTCCGTTTCACATTTCAAATTGTTGCCACCAAATATTAGAGCCCTGTATTATATTTAAAGAAATTAAAGAATGAAGAATCTGCATAAATGTATGTATGTTTCTCGTACTGTGATAAAACAACAGTCCCTAGAGCCATCCAATTTTGAATAACGTAATCTTCCACTCGAATATGGACACCTGGAACCCCGAATTTGGAACAAGTTTTGTGTATTTCATATTTTGTAACACTTCAACGAATTTCTGATTAGCAAACTCAACGATTTCAAAGCGAGCAATGGCAACACTGTACCCCCCCCCTAAAAAAAACATTTTTATCTCTAGCGCGCGAGACTGGGTATCGGAAATTCTAAAGATATGTTCATTTTAAAATTATTCTGCGATATTGCTGTTGAACTGAATTTTATGGTTTAAGTGCGAAGGATTTAATAAATAAAAGTAACACACGAAACGTTGAAAAGAAAAAGGCCCTTTTGGGCGTAATGTAAAATCTGAAAACTTTCAGATGTTTTTATTTATTCATTTATTTTTGTAATATACTTAAGGTTAAGGTCATGCATAACACGAAAAGTCGTACGTTAAATATTTAGCAAAACTTCCTTTCTCTCCCTCCTCCTTTTAACTGGTCACCTTTATTTGATTTGGAAACCGGCAGTGAAACCGAAAAAGTCAATGGATATCCTGCGAAATCACAGACGTCTTTTAATACACTCACTATATGTGCTAGAAAAGTTCATTTTATTTGATCGGGATGTGATTGCAGCCCTGACTGTAATCTTTTGTACTTCGAGACGAGGAAAATTCGGTGTAAAAGTCATCGCGGTTTGAGTTCTTAACTTTGGACCTTGAAAGTACCCCACACTGGAATGCGTGACTCAAAATCCGATTAAAATTAGCCACTTTTTATCGCATTCCAATATCAGGTTTTACCCTTCGTCTCCACGGAAGCATTTCGAAACACGTGAATTTGAGAATAAATTAAGTAAGTGGAAGAATCTTAATTTGATTATTTGTATATCGTTCTCCTTGAGAATTTCATATTGGGAAATGTCGCGAAACAGGAACAATAGTTTCTTTCATTGAGAATGAGTTATTTGTTGTATCTTTAAGATAACATCCGTAAAAAATTTGATCACCAATTTTCATGGCGGAAAGCGTTGAAATTATTTTTCTAAGCAAGCAGATTCAAAATAAATATTAATTTCAATAAATCAATCAATCTTAACAAAATATAACCAGTTAATTCAGAAATCACAGCAACATTTTTAAATGTCGCTGAAGGAATGCAGACCAGATATTTTAGAGGAAATAAAATTTCGACTTATTTACTTTTTGTATACTTACATGTAACTTCTTGATTACAGCTGTGGGAGGAAAAAAAAATCTCGCTACATGTGAGTAATTAGTGTTCGTTTTTACCAATCCAATGAGCAAAATAAAATATTTCGAAAAATAAAAATCTTAAAAATTGACTGATAAAACTTTAAAAGAAAATTAATCGGCGTTCTAGAAATATGTACAAAGAGACGTCAATAATAATTCTAATTGACATAAAATCCATATTAAAAGCTAATTACAGTTACTGTTCTTTGTATCGCCACTAAATGTGTTCCCATTCATTTTCCAGGTTCACCCTTCGATCATAATTCTACGTGATACATTATTTTTTAAGAGCTTGGTCTAGACCCTTTAAATACATGTCCTTCTTTACCATTCTACTTATAAAAAGCAGAAATTGACTAAAAATAAGCTTCACGTCAGAGAACAAATAGTAAACTTCTACTGGCAATTTGCAGGAAAACCATTCCTTTTTGTTTCCAAAAATTTGAAACATCGACATCTTGGGTCGACAGTCAGCAGGTATCAAAACTTACTAATGTTCTGATGACGCGCGTTGCTGCTTCAGCACCTATAGTGTCTCGGGCGTTCAGTTTTCATATATTGCATTCCTTCATCATCACCATCAGTATTTTCCAGTTCAATTTTTGTCACAATAAACCTTCGTAATTGCATTTTTTAATGTAAAAGTATCGCCATCGCATACCGTATTTACTGCCGTATTTTCCTACTACAGAGACTGTTCTCCCATTTTTTAAACGATTTTCCCTTGCATTTATACAGAATTATTTTACCTAACATTTTTGTTAGTCCAAAGGAGCAATTTGCCCAGAAGGGCTATTAATTTCGTTTTGGCATTTCGCGTTGATTCAGTAAAAGCGCTGTTTCACTTTTCAAATTGTTGCCACCAAATATCATCCGTTACGGGAATTTATAATAAATCAGGTTCGCTATAGTAGGCAATATGCAACTAACTTTTCTTCTTTCGAAATATATTTTTCATATATATACACTGGTGAAATAAATAAAGAGAATTTGCATATTTTATCGAATTGCATGAAAAGAACCGAACTGAAGGAAAAACCATTGCTTCTAGATAAAAATGCAAATCTTGTACGGCAAAAACCTAAGCGTACACGTGTGTGTAGGTGCAGCCAATAGAAAAACAGTCTTTATAAGCGCGTGGAGGGTAAGACGAATTGCGTTCGCTAGCACACCTCCGTGAATTTCTGGGTGTTATCTTGCAGCAATCAGTTAATTTCACATAGGAACAGTAAAAATGAGTAACCACCAACGTTTAGATGATGGAATGAGGTGGCGTATTGTGGGGAGGCTAGAGGCAGGCCAATCGCAAGTCCAGATATGTGAGAGAGTTTAATTTAACGCCCAGCGTCGTGTGTATTAATTTAACCAGCGTGGTGTGTAACCTATGGAAACAGTTCCAGGATATTGGATCCATAGAGAGAAAGCCTGGGCAAGGTCGTTCAAGAGCCACGACGGCCAGGAAGATTGCCATTTGTCTATTTCAGAGAGGCGTAATAGAGAGGTTACAGCTTCTCAGCTCTCTCGGGACCTGTATTCAGCCACAGGTACCCATGTAACAACGGTGACTGAATGAGAGAGGGTTGTTTGCCAGAAGACCGACTGTTTGCGTCCCGCTAACGTCTACGGACAAGAGAGTCCGATTAGCATGGTGCAGCCAGCATAGTGATTGGAGTACGGAGCAATGGGCGACCGTTCTGTTCACCGACAAGTCCCGTTTTAGCCTAAACACCGATTCTCTCAGTACTTTCATATGGAGAGAGCCAGGGACCCGCTACCTACCCTCCAATGTCTGCGAAATCAGCGGTGGCGGTGTAATGGCCTGAGCAGGCATCATGCTGGATGGCCGCACACCTCTCCATGTCTTTGACAAAGGCTCTGTGACTGGTGTGAGGCATAGGGATGAAGTCTTGGAGCCCTATATTTCTTTTGCCTTCTGCAACCGCTGTTTCAGATCTTCAGACTCCCATGAGTGTTACACACGAACATGTGTGTCTATTACAACTGTTGAGTGTTTATTTTGTTTGTATTATATCAACCTATGTTCACACCAAATTTTATTAAAATCTGTCCAGTAGTTCTGGAGATCGTAGATCAAATATGAAAATTCTCTTAATTTATTTCACCAGTGTATATTCTTTACATATATCATTAAAGACATAAAGTGAGAAATTTAGAACTAAATTTCCGCAAAGACTAAGAATTTTAAATTCATAATTAATAAATTTCAAGTAATCCATTAAATGTTACACAGAATTTTAAAAATATTAAAACCAAAACTTTTCAAACAAGCAATACCCCAATTCAAACAAATTAATGAAATTAAAAAAAAAATCAACATAACAGTAGAGGAATTCAATCAACTTCAATGCCATTTCGCCATGGGGGAGGAACATTGAAATCTCTCTTCTACGAAAATTCTTGCTTTTCTGCATCCAGAATCAGCCGATGAAACATTTCGATGTATATAGCTTATATATATATATATTATTTTTCAAAATATATAGTATTCGTCGCAAAACGAAAACAATAAGTAAACAAGTCCCTCAGGAACAAAGCCCTTTTGGAATAAAAAAAATCACTACTGCGCGGAACGAAAGTCAGTAACTTGCATGCTTAACTAACGGATTATGACTCGATACATGAAGCATTAAATGTTCTGCATGATATATATTCATCAAACGTAAGCAGAATAAAAGAAATCCACACCGTGCAATATCATACTGATAACAATGATGTAAGAATTTTGACGTACTTTCCGTTCACAAAAAAAGAGGTATTTAAATAAAAGCGGCTATTACACAAAACAAAAGCACGAAATTGTTTGCTTTCATTGAATGCGCGTGAATCAAGATAACAATAATCCATGTGCAAACAATGGTTCTTGCTCTTGAGTTGGGAAATAAATATAATTCCGGCTTATAGACGCTGAGTTCTTCAGTATTTCATCTCCTGGGTATTATGTCATAGAAGCTATGAAGAAGGTTAAGTCAACAAAAAGAAATTTTCAGAAAAACAAACGCACAGCGTAAAAAAAAAAAAAAAAAAAAAAAAAAAAAAAAAAAAAAAAAAAAAAAAGAAAATTAAACGTTTTTCGTTTCAGCCGCACACTGCTTTTCAGTCTGTTTAATAAGATAGAGGAAGTCATGGTAATTCACATTTTACTTCAGTAATTACAATTTTAATCAACGTTAAGTAGATTATATTGTTTTTGTTATTATTATTTCATCTTTGTGTAGCTGATGTAGACGTTCACTCTTGCTTAAATAATTCAGGAATCTATAGTATCTATTGTTAATCAAAAATTCGTTAAAGTTTTGCAAAATAAGAAATCGATAATAAAACAAATACCAAGTTTCAAATTTGGACTTCCTGATGTCCATATTCGCAGCAGGATTACGTCATTCAAAATTGGATGGCTCTAGGTACTGTCGTTTTATTACAATGCGATAAACATATATACATTTATGAAGGTTCTTCAGTATTTAATTTCTTTAAATATAATACAGGGAGATGAAGTTTAGTGGCAACAATCTGAAAAGTGAAACGGGCATTCAGAGTGAACCGACGCAAAATGAAAACAACAGTCCTTCAGGGACAAAGCCCCTTTGGACTAATAATTAATTTGCAAGGAGCTCGGAAGACTACTTATTATTTAAGCTGTAGAGTAATATCCCCACCCCGGTATATTTTACCCCGAATACGTGAAGTCACCAAAAATGCCAAACGCCGTATGAAACAGGTTACTCGTGTAACGTTCACAATTGCGGTTAGGTTTATGGGTTGGTTTGGTTTATTTAATGATGGGAACGCACGCGAGGCCTATCTGCCTAAGGGGTGAGATGCCTTCGTGAAGAACTTTCTCAGGGAAACTGGCTCGTATAGACGTTACACATGGCGTAAACCACGAAAACACCCATGCAGTCAGCCCGTTCGCATGGAATCGAACCCAGGCCAAAAGCAGGGCTGTGGAGTCGGAGCTGCAGTCGCTAAAAACACAACTCCGACTCCAGTTTTTGTTGGATAGTTTCAATTTGAAATGAAATTAAAGCGAATTTGAAAAAAAAATTAATGACAAAGTGAGTTATTATTTTTATTTATGAACTAAATACATTAAAAAATATTAATTTTCTATTTTATTGACATAGTAACAAATAAAAATAAGGGAAGAGGACGGATAGGGTAGTTGCCATTATTGATTAAACTGATTCATTTAGTTACAAATCTCATTGGTAAATTTAGGTAAGTAGGAATACCAGCAAGAACTCCAAAAATTTATGCCATTCTTAGGTAATGAGCAGGAGAAGGAGCACTTATTTATCAAGCAACGCGATGGGGAAGAATGTATATGATGATATAGAGGTTGTTAGAAATAAGAACTTTTTAGGAGATGTAGCTAACCCTAATGTTTCACTAACAGAAAGACTGTGGAAATGATCTTGGAGAATTGACAACTCTTCTTTCCACACAGTATATAGCCACAAAAAAAAAAAAAAAAAAAAA
>KK119460.1:121879-189933 GCA_000611955.2 Stegodyphus mimosarum
GTGACGCAAAACGGTGCAAAGCAGCGTATTGATGTGTTTAATTAAAAATTATGACTTTAATGATCCATTCCCAATTGGTTCCAATTAAGTTTAATAATTTTGTTTCACATTTTATATTTTAGATGCATAATTACTCTCACTTTGAAAAAGTTCATATATGCTGTTATCTGAAAAAACGCTTTTTAATAAGGGAAAAAAAATTAAATTGAAAACTGCTCATTCGACTTTTACATTTATTTTTTCCCACAGGTATATTATACATCATATAGAGATTTAATATAAAAGTTATTATTATAACGATCTTACATAAAATCTATAATATTTAGGGAAAAGCCGCCCAAACAGTAAGTGGTTAGGGGAGCCTGACTGCCATACCGAAGGGCTCGGGTTCGAATCCCGGAGAAGGCATGGATGTAAAAATTGTCCATTCCTTCCTCGGAGGCAAAGGTGGCTCACATATTAGGTGCCTCCATAATAAACAGACCACCACGTCTGGCCTTATGAGTGGCCGATGCCGACATAGGCAAGCGCCCGCCATTGAAGGGGGGGAATTTAGGGAAAATTCTTATTCTTATTCTCATGTAAGCAAAACCAAAATATAGTCTGAAAAAATACGAGGACTGCTTCTTGGGTTCCAGTTTTTAACAGATGGGATAATTTTCACTAAACTATTCTACTAGTCATATTTGTTGTAATATATACCTCAGAGATTATTATTCATGTAAAACTTTTGTCAACTGAACGATCCTGAAGTTTAAATTATTAACATTTAATAACTGAAAACGAAAAATGGAAAATAGAGAACTGGCCATAAACCTCAGACCGGGGGTGAATGCAGCATTTTAACAAAAAATTACTTAAAACGCTTCCTTTAAGAATAATCAAATACACAAATTTCATTTAAAAAAAAAAAGAATTATAACGCGGAGCCATACAATGAAATTCATTTCTATTTTAAGGTGCGTCTAAATAAAGAATTTACCACAAAAAAAAACAAAAAAGCATGAATTATTATTAACCCATGCTGAATGTATTAAACAAAATTTGGAAAGAAAAAAGTGTACTTATTTTTCATTAATCAATAAAATGTATAAAAATTTTAATTAATATTTAACGAGATAACTAAAACAGGTATCCGAAAATGCTACAATACTCCAACCATAAAAACTCGTAACATGACATGAGTTTCCAATCTTATAAATACTACTTACATCGGCACATACGTGAATTATATCGAAAAAAAGCGGCGATCCTTCCTACTTAAACGACAAAACGTTCAAGCTATTAAATTTAAACAAAGGATAACTTCCCTAATCAATGAAAAAACCATCCGCATTTAAATCCTGATCAGTAAAATAAACTGTGTACACAATCACAGTTATCATCTGTTAACACAAAAACACAATCAAATGATGCAACATATGGACAGAAATCAGCTTCTTTTCTAGGACTATTTTATTCCTTCCCAAAACGGAACGAATATCAGTCAAAGCACTGAAACAGATAACAGTATACAAGCAAAAAAATCATAATTCAAAAGATCTTCTCTAACATCAGATAAGCAGTTTTAAGACAAAATCAGCGATGCAGAATTATTTATATAACGAGGGCTGCAACTTATTTTTGCGACCAAGATTTGACGGTCTTAGACAGCAAAGCTAAACGTATTGTAAGCTATGATACAGGATAATACCATAAATAAAGGATCGAGAGTTTAGTCTTTTGTTTCCATTTTACTGAAAGGAAAAAATTTTCCTTTTATTGCACGACATAGACTCTGAGTATTTTGAAGATAAATTTAATCTATTCTCTTTTTATTTAACCTTCTTCTTCTTCTTTCTTGTGGATATGTAACATTTATACTGTAGTTTCCTTCTCAATCCCTCAACCACCCCCTCCACGCATTGAATTCCAAATACACAATCGAATATCATCTTCGCTAAATAGAATATGGCTTCCCTTTGCACCATCGATATTTAAAGTTACTTTTCTGTTTTGAAGCGCTTTTTATTGGAGCCCACTGTGTATTGATAATATTATACTGTCGTATATTTGAACTATTAAATTGAGCATAATCATTTCGAGTAATATTTTCAGTCGGATAAACCGTGGTTAGAATAGTTTTCTTTACCCCCCCCCAAAAAAAGTAAAGAAAGAAAAGAAAAGGAAAGGAAAATGGCTTCTTTTTGAACACAAATGTTTCAATAAGAATAGTATATATTTTAAATAAAGTAAGCTACAAAATTGGCATTTAAATTATATGAAGGAAATATTGCGCATCTCTACCTACAGAAAAAAAAAATAATAATTGCAGCTCTTTTATTGCATCTATCATTTCTAAACTATTAAACTATTACCTTGTAAGGTTCTACTGTCTATCTGTTGTGTAGAATCTTGAGAAATAGTGATTTCACCGAAGAAGGTTTAAAATTGCCCTTTATTAAACTCTTTAAATTATTAACAATGCGTCAACTTGACGCTAACATACAACGCCTCAACTTGGACGGTAACTGAAACAGTAGAATCAAAACTCAAAATTGGAGATATTCACAAGTAGTAGAATTAAAATACAGGGCTCATATAATCCTGTATCCTACAGCGCGTAGATGAGTCTAGTGGCAGCAAGACAATAGCGATTAAGCCACGTCTAACTAGCAATAACTGCTAAGCGGAAGCTTGCGCACAACCACGCAGAGAGATTTCTCAGACTCTCTAACCAAATTTAAATATTCTGGCACTGATAATTAGGGAAATGAAGGCTTATAGGAAAGTAACTTAAAATTAAATTTAACTGGTTATTTAAAGTACATATAAATCCCTACAACCTCATTAATAAAGTTGAAAAAATGCTTGATGATATTAATGGTATTACAATTTGAATCACGAATTCCCAGCGGTGTCTGTACTGACCCCCTAAGGGTTGATGAAATTTTGAAAGGGATCAATGAATCCCTAGGGGCTGATTGGAGGTCGATAGCCGAATATGCACAGCCATTGATCACCATCATCAAAATCACATTGATTACAAGCATATATTATTAATAAAATTCATAATTAAGTGATTATTCATTTGTTATGAATTCTATACATATACGGATAGTTTTAGCGAAATAATATGTGAAACTGTTATATTTTCTGTATAATGTAACATGAAAATCTAAAAGGAGGATGCTCTTCTGAAAAAATAAGAAAAAAGGAGCAAGGTCTTTTAACATTGAGTAAATGGCTATATCACTAATTTGGCGCGAAATCGCCAAACTTGCGATCATTTGGCAACTTTTTGTCCGGTTCTTATGGCACCGTAATAAGTATTGTAATTGCATAATTGTAACTGATTTCATATGTAACTGTAACTGTATCCAGCCCTCATGCCTTCCAATAATGTCCAGAAGCAGAAAGTACTAAAAATATCTCGGCGACCGGGAGAAAACTATACAAGGCCGCATCTGCCTGCGGTTTTTTCCTACGATTTTTGTTTTTTCATTACTTATGGACATGACTTTTTTCTCTTCATCGCCAACAAGGCAACTAATTCAAGACAACCGGAACACAGCTAGCAGGGAAATGCAAGCTAATCGTGGTATAAGTGGAACATGGAACTGCCCTCGGTTGTTTGGTGTGAACGCAGCTTTATTATTGTGAACTGTTAATCCAACTATAAAAACTCGTAACTTTCAGAGCGACTTTGGAGTATTGAAAGCTTAGCCTTTTCGATGCGCTTTGCTTGCTTTTTTAGTAGTTTGAAGTGTAAATACTGATTACACTCAGTGATACTGTAAACACCTGTACGATTATTTCTGTGGAAAGACCCAGAGCTCTGAAGTGTTTCTTTTGATAAAATAAATTTTATCAATCTATCATAAGATGCTTCATATCTCTAAGAAGCATGTAATTTTGTAATATCTGATTCAGAAGAAATATTTCGTGTAGCCAGGAGAAATACTTCATTTGTTGATGAATTTTTTAAAACATCCCCCCCCCTCTAAAAAATGCAATTAAGACTTTAACAGACATGCCTCGGATTTAAAGATCCTTTTCATTCTTTCTTGGGGTACGATTTCGTAATTTCAGTTTTCGAAGACATGGGGAATGAAGGTTGTGGTGTATGTGCACTCTAACGAAAGTCTTACATAAAATTCCGAATTTAATTCAGGATTTAATAGCAGTAACTAAATTGATAAAAAACGGAAAATATTTGTAATACGACAAATTCTAATTAATTAAGAACGTTTTCATATTAAGCACTGTAAAAAAAGAAAATGGTTGGTTATCGACTATAACTGTCCACGAGAAAAACTTCCAGTGTTATTTAAAAAAAAAATCTGGTGTAGACACCACACGACTTCCTGGAACAGCTTATTAAGTTATATACACTTTTTGCTGCGCTTCATCTAAACTAATTTCCTCGAATTTGATTACAGACGTATTTCTAATTCAATTAATGCAGTCCTCACTTCGCGGCAAGGCAAAAATACATATAAACTCAATCTTCATTAAAAATTGCAAAAGAGAGGAAGACCTAAAACATCAAACAAAACTAAAAACAGTTAAAGAAAGCAATTTTTACAATTAAAATTAGACTTTCTATGCAAAAACAAGCAATTCAGCCAGCGGGCAGGAAAGACAAAATTTTCGGTACACACAATTTAAAGTTAACTTTACGTCATACTGGGCAAAAACACATCGAAAATGGTGAAGCAACTGACTTAATACACTGTTTTACTAAGAGTTTCAAATGTAAACAAATGGCGGCCTTGTTAGGCTTAGCAGAGCCACTAAATTGTTGATAATTCTACAACTATCGCATTCAAATTAACTAAAGGCAAAAAAAAAACTTAACCGGAACATAAAAACCGGATAATTCAATCACTTTTAAAGTAAAAAATGCACATTTTACCAACATGTAGGAATAAAAATCTAAGCTCATCGAGCCATGTAACAGCGTGAGAATACGTATATATATATATAGTGACTAACATCTTTATTTTGATTGAGTATCAATTTGCGATTTGAATCTAGCAAATAATTTAACGCTTACTTGGAAGTAAGATGAAACACTCTCTCTTATTTTAGTTACTGTTAATTGATGGTAGATTGGTTTATCCCCTTGATAAGTCGATTAATCTGCTATCAATAACAATAACTGGTTTTTCAATACTTAAAAAGTTTACTTTTGATTTTGGCATTTTTGTGGATTTAGCTTTTCCTTAACTGTGTTTAAAGCAAGGAGGACTGAAAATTCTATATTTTTTTTTTAAATTCTGAAAATACCTTTTCAATAATGTTTTTAAATTGAATTTCCGTTGCTTGGAGGTGTAATATGGAGAGTTTTCTTTTTATAATTTATAGTGAATTATTGCTAGTTATTTTAACACATCGTGGGTGAGTGGTGAGGCTATTCCATTACACGTTTTTGGCAGATGTTTGACGAAGCTGGGATGATTGAAATACGGAGAAAAATATGACTCAGGACTTTCACTTTTAATAGCATATCTTTATTTTAATTTAGAGTAGATGATTTTAATTTAGAGCAGATTATTCAGTAATTGAACTATTAGATACGATTCACTTTAAACTTTAATACGTCATAACGTTCTAACAAAGAAGGAGGAGCATAGCGAAGACACTAGCAGGACGAAGGCGAGAAGGCATCTGTTTAGGAAAACTTATGACGCAGCATTTATATGAGGAGGTTATGTAATAGGCGCGAATGTTCCAGAAGGTACTGGTCTAAGGGAAGATCCTGAATTGAAGAAAATTAATTAAAGGTTGCTAGTTCGCAAAGAGCAAAGCCATCGTATAAGAAAAATAAAGAATATGTCTAAGATTAAATTAACAACGTAAATTTTCCTTCTCAATTCTTAAAATAATAACCTCTCTACGCACTGCGTCATTTCTAGACTAATCCATGTCATATGGCACTTCTAACTTGCACACTGATGATGTAAATGGAACTAAAAGTCAAGTAACCAATAATAATTTTACACAAGTATTAACTATCCAATCAAAATGCATTGTAAACCAAAACTAACTCAGTCTGAATTGGGATTTCACCCTGAACGTAACGCACTTGCTCTTTACGCTTCGGTCTAGTTGGACCGCTGTCTGCTACTTTCTTCTTTCTTACTGAAAATTAATCTAAAATGTGAGCTATTTTGGAATAGGCACATTTCATGTGCCAAGTTGATTGTGGCCACAACAAGCGGAAATAAAAAATGAAAATTTAATCTGTCTTCGCCTCCAATTTCCTATTCGTTATAAATCAACACTTCTACGACGTTAAAATTCCTGCTCGTCATTTACTTCAGACTTTTTATTATTTCATATATATATATATATATATATATATATATATATACGATTGCTGCAGCCGATTGCAATGAAAAAAGGGAGGTGCTGCACTACTACATGCACTACTACATGCCCCATGTGTACACTTTCAAATTTCTACAGCTCTGCATGCTATAGTTGTAGACCTATGGCGTGCAGATTTTCGTTTTTGAGTTATGCGAAATACCTACGTACGTACGTACAGACGTCACGAAGAAAAAATCCATTTTACAGTCCGTTTCTGAAAAAAAAAAAAAAAAGTTCTTTATTTTGCCCGTACGTGCAGATGTCATGCGAAAACATGGTCCAAATGGATTCGAGAGCGGTCAAAATTGATATTTTCGTTGAAATATGGAACCCGAAATTTTTCCGTATTGCAATACTTCCTTTACTTCCTACAAGACAGTAAAAGAGACAAAGATAACTTTGGGGGTAATTAAAGAAAACTAAACTCGATGAAGTTCAGTTAGATAAATAGAAATTCAAATATTTTCATTTAAAACAGAAAAATAAAGATTTAAAAAAAGTTTAGAATTTGTTTTCCAGGCCTTTCCGTTTACTACAAAAAAGTAAAATAAATAAAAAGCAAACTTTTCGCATACTGTTCCTTCTGAAGTAATTACAGTAGTTAGCTGTAAATAAAATTAAGCTAAAGTAGTAATTAAGCTATAAGTAAAATTTCCGTATATTATTCCTCCTGAATTGATTCCGAGCTCGCAGCCTATCGTGCGAATAGGATAGCTGAAACTGACATGACACCCTAGGTTCGATTTCTGATGAAAGAGATGACTGCACCAGGGTCATGTAGTCTTTATATACAGACGAACTAGCTATATCCTCCACAGATGATCCCAAAACAGATATCTCTTCACTGCTGTGGCATAATCAAATAACTTAACAACGTGAACACTTTGCTTTTAGATTTTTTTTTCCCCAAGACATTTTATTTCCAAGTTACAAAAATAAATTCAGGATTACTCTCGGGGACTTGTAATAGACATAGCTCCACATATCTAAATGTGATTCTGTGATTCTTGCAAAGCAAATTTGGCGTTATTATTTCCTTCTACGAAGTAAAAGAAGTATTGTAATTATGATGAAAAATTTCGGGTATCATATTTCAACGAAAATATCCATTTTGACCGCTAGCGAATGCAATTTCACGATGTTTTTGCGTGACATGTGTACGTAAGGACAGAATAAAGGACTCTTTTCCCAAAAAAAATTATAAAACTGATTTAAAATGGATTCTGAAAAGATTTTTTTCGTCGCGTCTCTGCGTGCGTACGTACGTATGTCTCTCGCATAACTGAAAAACGAGTAGCCTCAGAACGTTGAAATGTTTATATAGGACCGTTAAAACATGCAGATGTGCACCTCCTATTTTGGTTGCAATCGGCCGCACCAAAAGTATATAAATATATCCACTCTGTTACTCCGTTCAGTGAGCTCAGTTTTTTATTCTTATATGTTGGTAAAATGTGCATTTTTTGCTTTAAAAATGATTGAATTATGTTGTTCTTATCTTCCGGTTAAGGTTTTTATGCCTTTAGTAAATCTGCATCCAAGATTTGTAGATTATCAACAATTTAAAAGTTGTTTAAGAGCATTTAAGTGCGGCTAAGCCTAACTATGATTACGAAAGCAGCCATGTTTGGTTACATTTGATACTTAGCAGAATATTGGATTTGTTGCCAATCTAGAAAAACTAAGCTTCGCAACAACAGAGAGAATTCCTTCTTTTATTATTACAAATTAAATCATGCTTAACCCATTCTGGAATTTATTCGAGGAAATAAAGTAAGATTTAGTTCGTAATTTTTAATATCGATATTTTGAGGTTTTAATGCATTTTTGTCTTGTCGCGAAGTGAGAATTGAATTAATTGAATGAGAAATACTGGATCGTCTGTGAAAAACTTTTGTTGTTGTTTATTTAATTTCTTTTATACATCGTTTTAGATTTATTATAGATTATTTAGTATTACTCATTTTTCCCCAAACGAATTATAAAACTGATTTAAAATGGATTCAGAACAGATTTTTTCGTGGCGCCTGTACGTAACGTACGTACATACGCATGTATCTCTCATAACTCAAAACCAAGTAGCCTCAAAACGTTTAAATTTTGCACCTAAGACTACTATAAAATGTACTTGTGCACCTCCCTTTTTGTTTGCAATCGGCCGCAACAAAAGTATATAAATATCTATTTACCCACTCTATTACTCAGCTCAGCTGAGTTTATATATGTTGATAAATTGTGTATTTTTTTGCTTTAAAGCTGATTGAATTATATTATTCATATGTTCTGGTTAAGGTTTTTATGTCTTTAGTTAATCTGCATGCAATAGATTTAGAACTATCAACAATTTGTTTAAGTTGAATTATGAAGATGTTTTGAGTTTTTATGTATTGTTGCCTTGTCGCGAAGTGAGAACTGAATTAATTGAATGAGAAATATATCTCTAATGAAACTCGAGGAAATAAGGTTATATGAAATGCAACAGAAAATGTGTACAATTTAAAAGGCTGTACAAGGAAGTCACGTGGTGTCCACATTAGATTTTTAAAATATATGCGAACGTGCGCTATTCGGGTAACAGTTAAGGATTTTTTTCAAAGTCTAAATCCCTCACAAGAATCAAATTTACAGACAAAGGAGAATCAAACTTAAAAAATATTTTTTCAGGTATAAATATATTCACATTTTAATTATCTTCAATTAAAAAAATAATTAATTAAAAATATTAGTCTGAATCGATTTTTCGGAGAAAGGCAAACTTTAAACAGTAAGCAACGACTTATACAATATTAAACAATTATATAGAATTACAAAGTAAGTTGAATTTTAAAATATAATATTGTAACCAAAATGCCATAAATCTAAACATTGTTAGCTTCTTAAATATTTTATTCTTCTCCTTTAAAACTAGCATTACACTGAAAGTATGTGTGTTGGTATTATAATAGAAAACTTTATTGCTAAAATGCATTCGCATTTTATTATTCACATTATAACAAAGAATTGCCAGTCATGTAAAGGCTTAAAGTCAAAAGACAGAACATCCACAGAACTGCTATCTGTGGTTGACACTTATCCTTCACTGTCTGTCCTCTTCAAAATCTTTAAAACGTTGTTTTTCTTTTTATCTTATTTTCAGTTACCGTTTTTCTAAAAATCCTTTTCTTTTAAACTTTTTGTTATTGCTGCCATTTACCATTTTCTGAATTCTGTTTTGTCGTGACCACGCGCTTGAAGGCCGTTCGGTTACATAATTACGTTTTTATGTTCTGGCAATAACAGAATAAACGCAACAGAGGCAAGCCACAGCATTAGATAAGTGCTGGGGGGAGATTGTCAGTTCGGGACGGGCGGTTATTGCCTAATAATTTGAGAATCTGCATATTCTGTACCGAGTTTCTTAGTTTTCACTTCCTTGTACAAAGTAAAGGAATTATTGTAATCGCGAAAAATTCTGGGTATTATATTTCAACGAAAATATCCATCTTGAGCTCTTTCGAACCCTTTTGAACGATGTTTCTGCGTGGCATCTGTACGTATTAATAGGAAAAAAAGTACGTACGTCTGTACGTACGTATGCATCTCGCACAACTTAAAAACGTGTAAGTGGGGCTAAGCCTAATTACTATTACCATAGCAGCCACATTTGTTTTCATTTGAAACTTATTAGAATAGTGGATTTGTTGCCAATCTAGAGAAACTAAGCTTCGCAACAACAAAGATAAAGCATTCTTTTATTACTGCGAATTAAATCATGCCTAATCCATTCTGGAATTCGTTCGAGGAAATATGTGTTTAAGATTTACTTCGTAATTTTTAATATACATATTTTGAGTTTTTATGTATTTTTGCCTTGTCGCGAAGTGCGAACTGAATTAATTGAATGAGAAATACTGAATCGTCTGTGAAAAACTGTTTCTTTTTGTGTGTGTGTGTGTGTTTGTTTAATTTCTTTTGTACATCGTTTTAAATTTAGTATAGTACTTGAATAGAACATGTGGCAACGATTAGGTAATTCTCCACATGATATACATAATTTTTGTGCATTTTAAGTTATAAAATGAATGAAATATAACGTTGTTAAGTGAACCTAGCGCCAGAGTGCCGCTATGGTAAACAAATATAGTGAATTTTAAAGCGTGCATTTATTCTATTGTGGTTTATGCGCTATGGACGAAGTAGATTTAATTTAATCCAATAAGTTTAAATGAAATGCATGAAAAAATGTGTATAATTTAATATTCCGTACAAGGAAGTCATGTTGTGTACACATCAGATTTTTTTTTAATTAAAGAAACACTAATTACAAATAGTTGCAGAGAGAAATTGGAAAATGCTGTTATATGTAAGAGCACAGAAAAATAAAGCAATGTATCGCCGAAAGACATTTTAAGATACTAGGAAATTATAAGACAAAAAAAAAAAAAATCTCAAAGTTTTCAGAAAGCCTCCAGCATTTTAAAAATGCACGAATCCTTTTTTTCGTGCATTTTCGATGAAGATGACAAGTACATTATTCATCGATGGTAGGATCAAAGATACCGAGATAGGGTGGAGGGCATAATAAACGAGGCAGATAAGATCGCTTCATAAAAAATTTCACCGAAGAAATAAATTCTTTACGAAAACTCGATCATCTGGCTAAAAGACTGTTCGGTGGGAATATTTCGCAAACGTTTTCAATTACCCTAATATCTTTTTATGTAGCAATACCAAATTAAAAATAGTGGATATCATAAAATTCTGCAGAGAGTCGTAACCCTCCCCCCCCTCAAGAAATGAATTATACATAGACTGGTAGCCATCAAAAAAGCAGTGTTAGGGAAATAAAAACAGCAAGTACAGCATTTCCCTATTACAGGCATTATTTGATATGCCCAGGTTTCGAACATTAAGCAGGGCGTTACATGTAAATTAATTAATTTTATTTAAAGCGTGATTCCAATATAAATGAGCTTAGCAATAAAAGGTTGATTCTCTAAGTATTAAATGCGTATTATACAATATTACGCGTGTAGCAAATACATAAATATGCATACGAGTAGACACGCAGTGGTTCTGATTTACATATACAGGACGGTCAAAGTAAATCTGGTACAGAAAAATAATTCGACCTAGTTTATACCCTTATTCATGAACAGGAGAATTTCCTTTTATGGAAAAGGCTTGAAATACCACTGGTGGCGTCGATGTAACCATCAGTTGCTCTCAAATGTGTGTGTATGCTCATGTATGTGCATACTCGTGTATGCTCATGATCTGTCCCGAGTTCTTTGCTGTGTCATTACATTTAAATGAGAGATGCAGACGTATTAAGTGACTAGTTGAATGCAACATAAAATTGTTGGGGCTCATGATAAATCAGCGCGTGTTCATTGTCGAGTGTTATGCAAAGGCCAATTCATGGAAAACTTGCGCGGAACTGTTTGCGCAAGAGTTTAAGAATGGTAGACTTACTGGGTCAATAGAGGTATAGTGGTTAGTGTCGTTGACTGCCGTGCCGAAGGGCCCGTGTTCGAATCCCGGAGAAGGCATGGATGTTTGTAAATGTATAGTGTTAGTGCGGCATGGTGGCACTCTAAATATGCGGCGAGCGAAGAATCCTCTTGTGGTTTGGTGGAAGAGGAGAGGGGTGAGAGGCCGTCGGACTCCTTGCCCCGGAGTGCTCTCCATCAAAATTGGGGGTGGAACTGAGCTAAACAGCACTGTCACTTGCATATTCACAAAGTCTACAACCTTTTTTCTACGGTCTGCTCTCACTGGATGAAACATCTGCTTGACGATCATATTTGGAATAGTGAGTTATCTTCTTGTAGGCTTGGTAATTAACGCCAAACATACCTTGTGGGCTTTCCAGTAAAGCGAGGAAAAACAGCGTTTATTTCATTCAATAATTTTTTATTTTATGAATGAAAGCTAAGGGGAATTGTGTGGAATATATTGTAAATAACCTACTGATCTTATCAATAGTTCATTTGTGTTTGGTTAAAGAATGAATTTAAACTGTTAAAAGTACGATAATTGTTTTGCAAGAAAAAGTATTTACATGAAAATGGGATATGTACTTTTTTCGCCATTTCTGTTAGAAAGAGTCTGTTGTGTCAATTTCCGTAGCGCATTATTTAAACAAATAAAAGAATACTAAAAAAATAAACCAAATGAAAACATTCAATTAACATTTAACGGCGTCGGATACCTATTCTTTTTACTTAAATTATGAGTAACTAAAATTATATTTTATTCCATTATGCGCTATTTCTATTGTAACGCTTTTCGGGATCTTGGGTCGTAATCTTGCGACTGGTATCTACTACAAAGAGTGCAAATCAGTAAATAAAAATAAGAAAAATTAGCCTTAACAAAAATACAGAAAATAAAAGTATTAAATTTTTAACTCCACATCCCAATTCGAAAAGACCGATAATGACAAAGTCATTCAATAAAGTGAGGATAAAAATAAAAATAAGTCTGTGCAGTGAGAGTTTGTAAAAGATACGAACGGGGATAGAACTCCCGATCTAGAACTTCAAGAACTTTTTTTTTCGTGCTCCGTACCGTTGAGCTGCGGTTCCTTTCACACGCTTTTCGGTACACCACGCTGATATATACAAATAGCAAAGGCGATGTAACAAAAGTCGCCAAGCACAAGATTCTGTAACCCTATTTTTTCTGTTTCAACCAATCAGAGCAAACAATAGAAGAAACGGTCTGTAGGCTTTGTGAATATGCCTCTCACTTGTAAGGTGCTCCAAGCTGCTTGTTGCCAACGATAGGCGTAATCTTACGCTCCTTGCCACGAGGAATTTCGTGGGTTTGAGTTGATGTTACTATTACATAAGTGAGCATAAGTAACAACAACAGACTTATTGGTAAAATGGCGCAAATTCTGTAGCTAATAAAAACAGTAATTATACGAAAAGAGTTCAAACACCGTCAAACAATGATCGAGTAAAGGAAAGCTTGGAACAAAGTCCGACATCATCGCAACATTGGGGCAGATTGAAGGGTCAAAACGTACTCAAATAATCCTCAGACACTGAAAGTGCTACAGCAGAACGCTACAACGCTGCTGCTGTTATCCCTCACACAGAGCTGCTACACGTGACTCACAGTTTGATAAATCGAGCAAGCGATGCATCGAAGTCAACGATGGCCACTTCCTGCATTTTCTGTAATGGAAGGTTCTCCAGTTCATCAAAAAGGATCTGTTCCGCGTAAATCTTATAAATATTTTTCCAGTCGCTTTTATTTTGCCCACCCTGTTATATCACGCGCATGACTACCCATTACTAAATGAATGTCCCAAAATGGTGTTTTTAAAGCTTGTCAACATGTAAATAGATTTTTCTTATATTATAAAAAAAGTCGATTTTTTTAGGAATTCTTCACTCTTTTTTAGGAACTCACCTTTAAAATAATAAGGCCTAAACCTGGGCGAGAAGGTCCTGCATAACTATTTCGTTAATTTTTCCCATCTGTAATCTGAATACAAACCAGTTTCCCTTAGATAAGATGTCCCACCATTGGCCGAATAATTAAGACCGCTGAATACTTGTAGTTAGACATGGGTTTGAGTCCAAGCGAACGGGCTAGCTGCTTGGTTACTATTCGTGATTTTACCCTCGTGTAAGATGAATACCAGCCAGTTTTCTTTAAAAAGTCCTTCATAACAGCATCCTTCCTCTTAAGCAAATAGCCACTGTGTGCTTCTCATATTCAAATAACCTAACCCTCTACAAAGGCATCCTTTTCTTCAGGGTTAATCCTCATGTACTCTGCCTTAATTGATGACCGCTGAGGTAACGCAGATTTAATTCAAACACCTTATCTCCCTTTTATAACGATATTGTGACTATAGTAACTTCCATGTAAATGAATGTAACCTTTATAACATTAATAATAAAATCTTTTTACGAATAAATAAACCTTTATACGTTATGAAAAACTTCCTAATTTCATAGAATTTTATACCAATTTTTTGGTCCTTGTACGAAGTAAAGGAATACTGTAATCGAAAAAAATTTCGGGTATCATAGTTAAACGAAAGTGTCCATTTTGGCTGCTCTCGAATCCATTTGAAGGATGTTTTTGCCTGACATCTGTACGTAAGGATAGAATAAAGGACACTTTTTTTTCCAAAACGGATCGTAAAACTGATTTAAAATGGATTCAGAAGAGATTTTTTCGTGACGTCTATACATCCTATACCTGTATCTCGCATAACTTAAAACGAGACTTAGAACGTTGGAATTTTGTATGGGCTGTAACATGTAGCTATGCATCTCCCTTTTGATTGCAATCGGCCGCACCAAACGTGTATACATGCATATAATGAAAACAAATTTTAGAAGTATTGATATAGAAACACTGAGAAGTAGAATTACTGATGACGAAGCGCCTAAATGGCATATTGAAGAGGAACAATTTTGATTGCGTAGAATCTTAAAAATGTAAAATTCGTAATGCCTAAGAAACTTGGCTGTCGACGCGGATTAAATTCCATTTTGATTTAAATTGACATTTGTGGCCACAATTCACTTCACACTCTAATCGTACCTAAGAGAGCACAACTGAATTGCGTCCAAGCATCACACATGATGAAGCTAAAAAGTGCGCATTTATCCAATATGGCAGTTTATTAAGAGAAAGGTTTTGGTTTAGATTAGAAAGGTTTCAGTTTCCAGAATTTAGGTTCCGAATTAAATACGTCATCAGCGTTACGCAAGCTCTTCAGCATAGATTAATCTAGAAATGGCGCAAACCAGAAATGTTGTTATATTTAGAATAGAGAAACGAACTACCCAAAATAAAAATGAGGAATTAAAGAAACTATTGTTAAATTAAATTATAAAGCTGATTTACATATTTTTTATCTTGCATATTCCTCCTTCAGACAGGAAAAGGCTTGGTGACAGAAAAGCCTTAGAAAATACAACTGTAAAAAAAAGTTTTTGATCTAAATGATTTTTTAAATAAAAAAAAATCTTATAAATATCATTTTTAACAATAAATGTAAATTGAAAATTCTATTGAAAAAGTCTGCAAGTTCATTTTTTTGTAAACACACTGTAAAAAATGCCCTAATCTTTTTAAGAAACATCTGTAAAAGTTCCTACAAAGTCTTTGCTTGATTATCATAATATTATACATTCCTTCGCTTGAAAGTCTTTCGTAAAATTGGTCTTGTCGATATAAAATCAAAATTTTCTTTTACATATGTCATTTAATTGCGATAATAGCAACGTTGGCAGCTTAGCACGTACAATTCACGGAACGTAGATGACATATTAAAAAGGAAGAATTCTGATTTTGTAGAATGAATGTTAAAATGTTGAATCCTTAATGATTAAAAAACTTGGCAATGGTGTCGGATTAAATTCCATTTTTATTTAAATTGACATTTGCGGCCACAATTCATTTGGCGCTCTGATCGTGCCTATTTCCAAAGCATTTACATTTTTGATACTATTACAGCAGGAAGAGAGCACAGAGAAATTGCGCTCAAGCAGCATACAAAGATAGAAGCGAAGTGTGCATTTATCCAATATGGCAGTTCACCAAAGAGAAAGGTTTTGGTTTAGGTAGAAAGGTTTCAATTCCCACAATTTTGATTCAAGTTCCCAATTAGCTGCGTCATCAGCATAACGCAAGCCAATGTGACATATATTTATCTAGAAATGACGCAGTTCAGAAATGTTATTATTTTTTTTTTTTAGAATAAAGAAGAAATAACCCAAATTAAAAAACGTAAACATGTGACATATATTTATCTAGAAATGACGCAGTTCAGAAATGTTATTATTATTATTTTTTTTTTTTTAGAATCAAGAGGAAATAACCCAAATTAAAAAAGAGGAATTAAAAGGCTATTACTAAATTAAATTCTAAAGCTGATTTACATATTTTTTATCTTACATATCCCCCCTTTCAAAGAGAAAAAGGCTTAGCGACAGAAAAGCGTTTTTAGAAGAAAGCATTTGTGGAACAAGGGAAATATAATTGTGAAAAAAAAACATAGAACTTCGATCTAAGTAATTTTTTAAAATAACATAATTTTTTATCTTATATATATATATAGAGAGAGATAAACAAATAGATATACCCACTCTGTTACCCGGCTCCGTGAGCTCAGTGTTTTAGTCTTATATATGGGTAAATTGTTCATTTTTTGCTTTAAAAGTGATTGAATTATGTTACTTTTATATTCTGGTTAAGGTTTGTATGCCCTTAGCTTATCTGCATGCAATAACTGTAAAATTATCAATAATTTAAAAGTGGAGCTAAGCCTAACGGAGCCGCCATTAGTTGACATTCGAAACTCTTAGCAGAATATATGCACCAATTTCAGTCATTTTATGCACCAAATTCAGTGTCTTTTTGCCGAGTGAGACCAAAAGTAAACTTTCAATTTTGTGCACCGAAAAATCTGTCTTCTTGCCCTCTGGCAAAATGCTTGTTTTTGCGTAAGAAGGAAGTTTTTCGAATTTAACCTTTACGTTGGTACACTCATATATGCATATGAAAAATATAAATACCTTACAGTTACTTTGAGAACCGGCTAGATAAATATAGTTATATGTATATCATAAGCCAATGGTTTGAAGAGATAATAATTAAAGTCTTTCCTACTGTTTCAATCACTATTTTGAATAAGTGAATTTCGGGTTCTGGAAGAATCAAGAGTATTGCTTCTTCTCGTGCACAAGCGACTTCGTAAAATAAATGCACAACTACGCCTTGCGTAATGAATTTCTTTTTTTAATTAAATAAGTGCACGTGTCCCCATATGCTTTTATTGGCGATGAAATATCATTAAAAGCGTTTTCTCTAGCATTTGACTTTCTCGCTCTGTACAGCTCGTTTTAAATATCAAATTACATATTTTGAATTTTTAGTTTCTAAGAGATTGATTCTTTAACTACTAGACTTAGTATAACTGCTTAGTTTAAAATTATTTCAGGTTAAACTAAAATATGCATACCAAAACAAGATTTCACTTTCTTTTTAATCTTTTATATTTTGTATTTTTTTATATATTTTTAATTTTTTTAATTTTAATTATCTCTTAAAAGCGTTGGTTTATGATCTGAAGCCAGATTGCAATTTTTTAAAAAGATTATTTATTTATTTAAGAAATGAGAAGTTGTAATACCACACGTGAAGTGCTTCGAAAAGTAGATAAAATTCTGTAAGCAAACCAGATATCAAAATAATGATTCAGAAGGTCTGAAAGTGTAGTCTAAGTTACATGCAATTTAACGTGCTTTTCTTCAACTAAATCTTTAGGTACACTGCGGGGGGGGGAGTCAGTTCTATATCTCCCGTTCTACTGGGCCGATTGATGAAATTCAAATTGCGCTTTCCATGTCTCGAAAGCACGACTTAGGATATATATTAGATTTATATACAGCTTTGTTCTAACATAGGTATTTTGACACAAAACCGGATTTTTTCTGAAATAACATACAATTTTTTTTTCCTTATTTCGATTCTACGACTCAAGTTACATCTAAATATTAAATTTTGTAAAATTTGGTGCGAAATTTAGGGAGAAATTCAAAAATATAACTTGGCGAATTTTTTTCAATTTGCGCCAAGAATGGCAAACTTCTTAATATATGGCAACCTATTTGCTTATCCCTTTCATCGTGCAGGGCGGAAAAAATTCACATTCTTCCTACCTTTTTAAATTGTGAATGAGCGGGAAAAAACTCACACCGTTCTTACTTTCAAATAATTTTAATAAAGTATGTAAACCATATTTCCGCTATTATCGCTTTCAACAAATATGCCAAATTCAAAACGTGCCAATATATAAATTCACGTATATCTTCGGAAATTTTGAATAAAAAGCTCTACTTTTTTGCACGTATGCTTAGAAATACATCTACTTAAAGATGATTGTAAAAATTTTGTAAGTTGTGATTCAAAATTTTTTTCGAAAAATTTACGAAAATTACTTTAAAATACAAATTTAAAAAATAAATCATAAAAAATGGTTACATGTTATTTGAAATGAACCTGAATTTCGAACTGTATAGGAAGGAATCAAATAAGTTTCATAAAAAAAGAGATATTAATAAATACATGCCAAATTGAATTAACATTGAGGAGCTAAAATTTTGAGTGCCAATTATTTAAAAAACACTCGTACGATTTTTACAAAATTTGATAGTTTGGCATAATTTGATTCATAGATTCGAAATATGGAAAAAAAAGTGGCATGTCCTTTCAGAAAAAGTCCGATTTTGTGTCAAAATACCTATAGCAGAACAATGCTATATATAAATCTAATACATATCCTAACTTGCGCTTTCGAGACATGAAAAACGCAGTTTGAATTTCGTTAATCGGCCCAGCAGAACGGGAGGTTATAAAACTGTCCTTTTTTTTTTTTTTTTCCACCGCAGTGTACATTTTCATAAAATTTTGTTCATTAAAATAAGATGAAATTTCATGTTACAATATTTCTTATCTAATCTGCAATTTATTACATAATTAGCATATATTTTACTAAAACACAGCACAGAATTTAGAAACTATTTATCAACTTTGCAACACTATTGCCTTTTGATATAAAATTAAGGAACGAAGAAAATAAAAGATGAGTGACGTTAAGAAGTTTACCGAGAAAAAAATAAAGGAAAAAAAAATAAATAAATAAGTAAGTAAATCTTAGTAAAGGTTGTCTAACTTGGAATTTATAGTTTTTGCTAACTAGATTTAACTGGTCATCAAAATTAAAAAGGAAAATGACAGAAATGAAATATAACTGATACTTAATGAAAAATTATTAACAGAAATTTGTACAAAAGCATTAGTTAACATAAATTACAATGTTTGGCAGTTGATTATTCGCAAAATATTGAAAATAAAACCAAATTTACAGAAACTCGGAAATGATGGAAAAATTACATCACCTCTTGTTTAAAAATTCTTTCTTTGATATGGTGTATGGTCACCTCGGACAGATGTGCATATCTCACACCTTGATTTCATAGACTTTACCAAAGTGTTGATCAAGTCTTTTGGAACTGCACGCCATTCTTCTATAAGTGCAGTTTTGAGTTCCTGGAGGACCCGGGAAGGAATTGGCGAGCTGAAATTCAGCGTCCTAAGGCATTCCACACACGCTCGATCGGGTTCAAGTCGGGTGAGTAAGATAGCCATTCCATTCGAATGATACTGTTTGCAAGTATTCTGACACCACATATGCTCGATGAGGCCGAGTATTGTCATCCATTAACAACAACTCTGGGCCAACAGCACCCCTAAACGGCTTAACTTGGGGTACTAGTACCTAGTCTACGTATTTCTGAATGTTATACAGTCTCTTTGAAAGAAATGGAGCTCAGAGCGGCCAATTGTCGTGATTCCTTCCCAAACCATTAAACTACAGTCTCGAAAACGGGACATTTCATGTAGAAGGCAAGGCAAGTTGCGAGTTCCTTACTCTCTCCAGATCAAAATACGTCTAGACTCACTGTTCAGGCTATATCTGGACTTGTCAGTAAACAATACTAGGGTCCAATCGCCTTGGTTCCATTGAACATGACAAAACCACTAGTTTAAACAGGCCGCTCTGGAAGCTGGAGTGAGTGGGACAAAAAAAAACATTGTTTTTCTCACAAATACAATCTAACTCTTTGAGGAGCAGGAAAAGGCAATAAACTTTTTCAGCAAAACTCTTGTTTTATCTACTATATCAGGTATTAAAATGAAATTATTTGCGACAATTATACATATTTTGTCCAAGAAGCGTTAAAAAAATGGCCACTTCTGGTTGTTAGCGTCACTGATCACCATCCACAGAACACATCCCTACAAATCAGTCTCTATGGTATTCATGGAAACAATTTTTTCTTTTTCAAGCAGAGTACAACTTTGCATGTGCTGCATTCCCACACTTTTCTTGCAGGCTTTTTCTTGGTGCTGCAGAGTGCACATCGTCGTGATGTTGTCTTCGATGGCTGATGCTTATTTTCTTGAAGACAAATTGCTGAATCAACTACTGGCTTATGTTTCTTGATTGCCATATAGTCAGCTATAAGCGAACTTCAGAAACGGTTATTTCTGAAAACCACTCACACGAGTGAGTAAGACGTTCAACAGAAAAGGTGGTTACTGTAGGTAATCACCGCCCTTCAAAGAGTTAAGCCTTCATGCAGCAGTACAATGGTTAGTTCAGTTTCCTGTGCCAGCCTGAAGGTCTAAAACGAAATCTCTTGTAATCGCTTCGCGGGTACTTCTAGCCGACAACGACGGAAAACGGCTTTATGATGCAGTTATTGCTCTTGGTCGCCCTTGGCCAGACTTTCTATCAACTGATCCAGCGCCTAAAAGGCGGCTCCAAACTCCTGCTATGACACTCTGAGGGATATTGAAATCTTGGGCCACTTTCATTTGTGTCTGGCCTTACTTGAGTCTAAAAATTATTCACCACCATTGACCTTCACTTAAATGATGCTCTGAGGTATAACTACTAAATACTGATTACTGTTAAAAACCACATTCATTTTAAACACTACAGACCAAAATTCCAACACGCGTCCTTTGCGCACTACATTGTCTATCCCGAATTTGCATATTTCCGGAGCTAACGTACGAGCGGAAGTGCAATTTTGTGTTCAGTTGTATTTAATTAATATAAATAATTACAGCATTGGGCATTGGTTGCAACATTAACTTAGTGAGCATATTTTTTCTCATTATCCTTTAATTCTGATGCCCAATATATATATTAAATTAAAAAATACTGCCACACCACACTTTGGGAAAAAATTAACTGAAAATGTAATTCGAGTTTACAAAAAATCCAATTTTGGTAATGGTGAAAACGAAAGAATTATATTCAGTGAAACAAATGAAAAAAAAAAAAAAAACGCTTCCTCCCCGCCTGTTGGTTTCAAAATATATTCTAACGGTCGAATTAGTTTTTCTCATTCGTTTTAACTGGATGAAAATTAGAAATTCAAATGACACACTATATCCCCAACATTTAACGCTTTGCATTTTCAGAAGAGAAAAAAAAAATCTGTCATCAAATCAAAAAATATCCACCGCTGTGGAGATTTAGATTTCTGGCGACACACTGACTAGTGGCGTGATTTTCTTAACACAATAAGGGAGTAACTCACTTTCAACAAATTCGTAAGCCTTGACCATAGCGTGCGAGAATCCCATTTTCCGAAAGCAGTAACTAATTGTAGCCAGGGCCAAGTAAGCAGAGTATCGATTTTCTAATGCATCGGAGACAATCTGCAAACGCAAAGCAGACAAGCGAAATCGCATTTAAAAACTCATCATTAAATGCAGTAACACTCCTTTCTCAAGCTGAATGGCTTCATAAAACTTTCAAAACTTTTTTCCAGATCATTATATGTATGTACCAATAGGTACGAAAGCGAAATTAATATTAATTATTTTTGCTCGTATTTTATCATTTTTGAACGTCAGCCTTCATTATCAATAAGCAAGACTCCTAAGCAAAAATTCTATTTAAAATACATACAAGAATTATAAATTGTTTGTGTAGGCAATTCACCTTCAATAAATAGCTCAAACTAATCACTGAATAAAGCCAGTTTTGAAGAAAAAGTTCACACTCTACAAAACATTACTCAAACGAAATATTCAAATTTAATACACTAAATGTGAGAAAATTTCCAAAATACTAATCTATATATATATATATATATGTAAAGAAGAAAGTATGTGTATTTTGCTTTCCTCTAATAACTCAGTCACTAGTATAGCTATCATCACTAAACTTTCTACAATTCATTTCTGGGTTCTAGAAAAGGTCGACGTCCACTTTTTCAAAAAAAAAAAAGTAGCTAAAAATTAGAGATATTAATTAAAAACTCGAAAAAACAATAATTTTCGCCCTCATTTTTCCGAATGGCAACAGTCTCGCAAACTGGACATGAAAATCTGCTTTATTTCGAAAGCTGTTGCCACTGCTAGCTTTCAAATCTTAGAGTTTGTTGATAAAAAATTTCTAAGTTTTACGAAAGTTTCTAAGTTTTTCTAAGTTTTAAGAAATGAAAATAGCATTTCCAAACAATAAATACATTAATCCCGGTTCTAAAAATTCGTGGGAAGCCATTTCGACTATTTTCATCTTCGTACCACTCTAATCAGACGAAATATTAATTAAAACCTCTGAAAGCGCTCATTTTGGCACTCATTTTTCCGAATGGCAACAGTCTCGCGCGTTGAAGATAAAAACGCTTTATTTCGAAAAGTGTTGCCACTGTTCGCTTTCAAATCGTAGAGTTTGTTAGTCAAAGATTTGTAAGTTTTACAAAATCTATACCTATAAAGAATGCCTGTTTGAGTGTTCGTTTGTTCGCGTTATTGATTTCTGATCAATTATGATTAATTTTTTGCCACATTTAATGGACTAAAATTGAACATAGGTGAAACATTGGATGGGATTTGAGCTTTTACGACCATTTGATTAGAAAGACAAAAATCATTGAAAACTGCGTGCCATTGTTCCTATTAGAGAAGGATTACGTTCTGTCTATTGTTAGAATGCATTACTCTCAATTTAACTTAACTGGCATCAAGCACTTCCGCTAGTAGTTGAATAAAGTTAAAAATAATAATTTAGTATTTCACTAACAAAAGTTTCCAAATTATTTTACCAAAGTATTAAAGGTTTTTTTTTAGTAACTATACAAATGGCATTTTTAAAAAGACGTATGTAACTGCTTACGAAGAAAATATATTAGAATTACTCCTAATACAGGTATTTATGACTAATATTTTATATTACAAAATTTTTACAACATAGTGTCCATTTTTCTATGAAGCGTTTAATGTTACATGGCAAATGTTATCTCACAATAAACTGAAATCATTTTTATTTTTAATTTCACCTGTTTTTGTTGAAAATAACGAAGTTATTAGTAGTTCGGTTATAACTAATACTTCGGAATGAACAACTGTGCACGAAATATCATTTCAAGCATACAAATTCAATGAAATTTATTTCAGTCGTGTATGTGCTTAATTCTTATGATAAAGCGAAAAGGTCAAAGGTATTATGCACGAATAATTTTATTCTACCTTCAGTTTCCGCCAGATAATACATTACTTGACTACAAATATTTAAAAGTATTTATAAATATTCAAGCTTTACTAATATCACCCTTTCCACACTCTATAAAAAAAAAAATAAATTGCAGAAAAATAATCTAGCTTTTAAATTAGTCAGAGTTACTGGAAATTGTGGAAATCTTTATTTGAACTTATTTTTCTACAGTACATGAGGATAAATAGTAAAATATTTAATGTTTTAAGTATTGTGGCGGCAACGGAGCCGTGGTGATGTATGGCTGGCAGCTGTTCAACGCTTCGGTGTTTTAGCAGAGGCTTTGCTCCTGGCCACATCTCTAAGTCGAATCAGAAGTGCAATGCGAGAGACCACATGGCCTTGAGGACTGAACTTGAGTCTGTTTCATGGAAATGAAATATTTTGTCTCGTCACAAAAGAGCTCTTTAATGACAAATTCAAGTAATTCAACTCCTTCGAATTTGCGAGCACTGGCTGGCTCCACGGATCGCCATACCAAAGAACGTCTATGTAAAGAAAGAAAGGCTCCATAGACGTAATGTAAACCAGTTTGTCTTCTACGCCGCTAGAAAGAAAAAGGAACATTCGCCAAGGGATTTGGCGACGGAACCTGTTGGCGAGAATTTCCCCTCTGTGATGTACCAGACCTGGCTGAGATTTTCCTCCTCCGCCACGTGTATAGGAAATTGAGGAACACGGATTAAGATGAATCATTCTTTGACCTGGGAAATGATGAAATATTAGGTGAAGTTTCACTTTTACAGGCTGTTGAACTTGCATTATACATATCGCAGTTTGATGTCTGATTTTATATCCGTCAATATGGAGGGGAAAAATGGAGTCACACAGCTTTAAATTCTTGATAAAAGTGACCGTCGAACCTGTTCGAACTTCGACATCAGCTTTGAGCTTTGCCGCTTTTTGGCGACAGATATTTCACGCAAGCGCAGCTGTTTCCCTTTTCGTTCGAAGGGAGCCACTTCTGCTGCTACGAATTTTCCTTCTTAACAATACATATTCTTTGGCCATACACCCTCCCATAGCATCTGTATGCTACTGAACAGGTACGAATTGTTGCCATATTTTGAGCCCTTTGCGTTTGATGTGGTTGATCGTTGCGCTGGTGGGCTGTGTCCGAGACGCCGTTCGCTTAGAGTGGCTAGTTCGTTTACCGTGGCCCGTTGAATACTCGTGGAGCAAGGTGCCATGGGTTGCGCGAGTGATGTATTTCGTCAGTTCTCCCCATGGAGATAAAGGACTTCCTACCTTCTACCTCCTTCTTACTTCCTACCTCCATGGTTTTTTCCCCAAGTGGGTGAGTGAAGGAGGTGCGCTTTCTTGTCACGTCCGAAAGGGCACCCTTGAAGCGGGAAAGCGTCCGAAAGGGCACCTCTGTAGGGTTGAGGAGACATATGGCAAGCAATTGCTCAACGTTTTGGTGGTTTAGAGGAGGCTTTTGCTCATGGCGACATCTATGAGTCGAATTATAAATGCATTGCGAGAGACCACGTGGCCTAGAGGACAGAACTTAAGTTAAAAGTGAAATACCCAACGTCGTCACAAAAGAGCTCTTCGGTGAATAATTCAAGTACTTCAACTCTTTCGATTCTGCGAGCATTGGTTGGCTCTGCATGAGGCGCAACACACATAAGTAAGAAATTCATGTGTGCTGTCCACCACATGTTACAGTATTCCAGGTGTGAGACGACAGGTTCTGACATTGTAAAAATAATAATTCGTTCGGTTACGGCTTTACTTGACATTACAAGAGTTATAGTTTTAATACCAGTGTAAAGGGATTGCAGCGATATACACTGTGTCTGTCACCAAAGCCTCTAGATTGCAAGGAGACTGATGAACCAATGATCCTGTTGTCCCTCTGATATCGTTTCAACTGTACGAATCGGAAGATGTAAAATACAACTGAAGAATTACGAAGATGTGACTATTCAGTCTGTAAACTGTTTTAGACAAAGGAAGAACTCAAAATGCTCTTCAACTCTCGACTAAAAGACTTTTGCCGTTAGCAAGATCCTCACATAATGAGAATAATAACTTACAATAATCGTATCTGTCTTCAATGTTGTTATGTGTTATTAATGGAACTTCCCACAGATTTATATTAAATATATTTTAGTTTTATATAAAGTAATATGCAACCTTAACAAACGCAATCAACACCAGTTGCCCCATGGAGTCGCGTCATCAGAGTAACGTAAACCGCCATCACTCCAGTATCAATGTTATATCTCCAAGTTATTAAATATAGGCATAAAAATCACACTACTTCTAAGGAGGAAAACAGCTTGAATATTTTCTTTTCAGTTCTCAATTTCGAAGGAAGATGCAACATGGCGTTTTGAGAACGAAAGAAAATAATGCTCATAAAAAGCTACAAAAATTGTTAAAAGTTTGACTAAATTATGCAAATACAAAAATAATAATTTTCTTTCATACAGTCGTAACTTTCCTGAGGTTATTTTTCATTGCCTGATTTAGACAAACAAGTTTTCTACAGTAAAATGTAAAATAGGAATGATGGTCGATCGGTTGATTGATTACGACAAAACACGCGAAGCCTCTCTGGCCAAGGGTTGAATGCCTTCATGAAGGCATTTTTAAAAGAAAATTAGCTCATATGGTCCCACGATCAGCAGGTCTTTCGCATGCATCTATGTGTGGGGAACATAGTAATATCTTTTGAAAAAGACCTGACTATTTCATAGAGATGCGTCGGTTTCTAAATCTCAAAAGCATTTCTTTCTCTCCTATAATTCAAATCGAACTTTCCTGGAATGTTTCGAATATTAGAGCTATCTTTCGTAGGTGAACAATAAGACTGACCTGATGAGTGAATCCACATAGTCACTAAATTTAATTATCTTTAAAACAGAAAATAAGTGTATGTGTGAGAAAATAGTGAATAGTTAAATTTCTGTTCAGGAAAGGACTTTCATGTATTACAGGTCAACCAGCAATCTGTAAGCACTGCTAGGAAAAAACTCAAAAGAAAATCAATAGATTGAAAACAGTTACTTAACTCTATAAGTGTGTAGTAATACAGACATGTAAATGTAGTCTAATATTTTCGTTTATAATGCTAGATTTTTTTGTTTCTGCTTTTTACAGCTAAAAATGATTTCGATGGGTAATCCGGTTGTGCTATCCGAAATGGTTCTATTTCAATTAGTTCAGATAAACAGCCTATTATTCCAGACACATTATTACACGCAAGAATAAATATCGTAACCAGCATTCGAAAAGGGTTGTTGGAGTTACTGGAATATGGCAAAGCACCCCAGGGCTTTCTTCTAAGAGGAGGGATACTTCCGTAGAGGAAATTCTAAGGAAAACTAGCTGGTACTCGCGTTACATATGTAGGAAAACCACGAAAACTATCCATGCAACAAGCCAAAATCTTCGGACCTAACACAGATCCAAAGCGAGTGTTCAGCTGTCTCAACGCGACCATGATGGCGCCACGAAAGGAGAGGCTTCAATATCAATTTATACAGGAATTTAGCACTTTGCTCTCGAATAAAAAGAAAATTTAAAGCAATGATATGCAGGTTTCTGTCTCAATTTTTAGTGATCCTCTAGAAAAGAGTATCTGCACCCATGGCGTAATTACCATATAAGGCTATGAAGCCCAAAATTTGAACAACAGCGGCCGACCAGTAAAATGGCTGAGCACTGTTAGTTCCGACCTGGGTTCGATTCCAGCCGGACCGACTGGCTGCATGAGAGTTTTCGTGGTTTTTTCAATATGTAACGTGTATACAAGCTAGTTTTCCTTAGGCAGATAGCCCTAATGTCTGCCAAGGGGCCTGACAGATGAGCCCAAGGGTCTTGTTATGTCTTTATGGACATTAGGGCTATCTGCCTAAGAAAAACTAACTCGTATACACGTTAGGCTCCTTGGCAGATAGCCCTAAAGTGTTTTCCAAAATCAGCTAAACCAAACTAGGCCTAAAGCTTAGAGGGATATCCAAATCACCCCATATTTTTCCAGATTCCTGTTTTTCCCTTATGAATGTGAGGAAGAGAGAGAATCGAGAGCTGCTAATAGAACGTTGACTTAAAAAGGGTCTTGTTTGCGAATGAAACTATATAAATTAAAAGTGAGTATGAGAGTGTGTGGACATTTTAGTCATTGCTCACAAAATTATATGAATTAATTTTTATGCAAGAATAAATTTTGCTTATATTCAAAAACCGAATAATTCTTCGTCAGAAGTTTAATACCATAATTAATGCTTACATTAATTAATTCACTAATCAACAATTCATTAGTGAAATATTTAGCAATTAAACCCGTTAAATTTTACGGTTGTGGAATAAGGAACAATCAACGAACACTCGCGAAAACAAATCTGGGACAATTTCTTCGCCATTAAATTGCAAAACAGTATAATGGGTAAGGAAAAGGTTATTGCATGGCAACCTTTCTGCACAAGATTCCGTGCAACTTTGCAAAAATGCATAAAACACAGGACAGCAAGCATATCGAATGCATAACAACACGATGAGTTTATAAATAGTGTCTGCAGACGCAGACGGCATCGCGAAATGGTCGGTGGTGTCTGCACGCTCGCTCGGCCCGGGGGACTGGCAGTTATCCAACCACAGCCCCGAAATCGACCGCTGGCCGTTATCTGTGCAATCACCTTCGAATTGAGACCGGCACTAAACAACACGGCAACGTGAATTATCGATGAATGCTCGCTCCCCGATTATAGAGGCGGATTTCCTCGCAGAACGAAAAATTTTGAGGTGAATGCCAAGGACAAAATTGACTCACCATAAGCAGCAACAAGTATTTACGGGGAATTAAATATTAGATTGTGTGCTTCAACCAAATTAAGAGTTGATACTTTCGAAAAAGCAAAAAGATTTAAACTGAGATAATTTACAGGAACAGAGACAGAATACAATCAGGATTCGTGTGAATTTGCCCAAAAGTATACGTGGTCATTAAATTTAATTTACGTGGTATTATTTCCATAAATCACGCACTTTTATTATAACGTAAAACAAAAATCTGAGTGTACACTACATGACTTTCTTCTACGGTATATTCGTCGATAGCGCATAAACCACAATAGAATAAATACACTGTTTAATCTTCACTATATTTGTTTTCCATAGCGACACTCAGGTGCTAGGTTCACTTAACAGCGTTATATCTCATTCATTTTATAACTCAGAATGCACAAAAATTATGTGCATCATTTGAAGAATTACCTAATCGTTGCCACACGTTCTATTCAAATACTATGATAAATTTAAAACGATGTATAAAAGAAATTCAACAAACACAAAAAAAGAAACAGTTTTTCACAGACGATTCAGTATTTCTCATTCAATTAATTCAGTTCGCACTTCGCGACAAGGCAAAAATATATAAAAACTCAAAAGATCTACTATATTAAGAATTACGAACTAAAACTTAAACTCTTATTTCCTCGAATAAATTCCAGAATGGATTAAGCGTGGTTTAATTCACAATAATAAAAGACGGCGTTATCGTTGTTGTTGCCAAGCTTTTCTTTAGATTGGCAACAAATCCACTATTCTGCTAAGTTTCAAGTGTAAACACATATGGCCGCTATGGTCAAAATAACTAGGCTTATCCGCACTTAAACAACTTTTAAATTGTTGATAATTCTGCAATTATAACATGCAGCTTAACTAAAGGCATAAAAACGCTAACCGGAAGATAAAAACAACATAATTCAATCATTTTTAAAGAAAAAAATGCACAGTTTACAAACGTATAAGAATAAAAATAAAGAAATGAGCTCACTGAGCCGAGTTCCTTCCCGAGAGAAAGGATATATATACTTTTGGTGCGGCCAATGGCAACCAAAATATGAGGTGCACATCTACATGTTAAAACAGTCCTATACACAAAATTTCAACGCTCTGAGGCTACTCGTTTTTGACCTATGCGAGATACAGACAGGCATACGTACGTATGCACAGACGCTACGAAAAAATCCGTTCAGAATCCATTTTAAATTAGTTTTATAATTCTTTTAGGGGAAAAAAAAAAGAGTCCTTTATTATGTCCTTACGTTCAGATGTCACGCAAAAACATCGTTAAATTGCATTTAATAGAGGTAAAAATGGATATTTTCTTTGAAATATGGTACCCGGAATTTTTTGCGATTACAATACTTCCTTTTTACTTCGTACAAGGGAAGTAAAAAACTGTGTGTGATTTAAAACTAGAAAAGAATTAAGATTCGTCAAATATTCAAAAGGCCCACCAGCGGCCGAGCAGTAAATTCGCTAGGTCGCTGGACATTCGCCAGAATAAAATCCCACCGAATGGGCTGGCTGTATGGAAGTTTTTGTAGTTTTCTCCATGTCTAACATGCATAAGAAAAATTTTCTCTTAAAAAGTCTTTTCGAAGCTATTCCTTCCCGAGAAAAAGCTCTCGTGTATTTTGTCGTACTTAAATAACCTAACCTAAGGAAATATGCAATCAACGAGTGCAATAGCCTTCTCCAGTTTCAGCTTGTGGTACGGACTAAACTTCATCATATGTTGTTATAATAACGATAAGCTTAGAAGAAGAGAATTATTTTATGTTTTTAATATTAAGATTGCGTCGTTGTAATAGGTGTTTAACTTCTGTAGATGTTTTTAAATTGTAAATAAATGAATATATAGCTAAATACTAACCAAGTCATAAACTGGAGAACCTGTCAACCCATTCCAAAGTGGTGACGCTGACGTGATACGAGATAAGTTAAAATTTGATTATAATTGTATGAACCATAACTCTGGGTTATTTTTCCGAAATGAAGGTGCACGGAAAACAACTCGAAAGATTTCGACAGTTTGAGTTTTAGCTGTTTTGCGGCATTTAATTTTTTAAAAAACTTATTACATGGAATTAAATATAAAACAACGCACAAAAGTTGAGCAGTTGAAAACTGTAAAATAAATGATTGATCTTACTCTTTTTAAGAACTGGCGACCATTAACGTTGCTAAGTGGTTTCCATCTTGCCGTTTTTCAGCATTACAACATGATGTTGTCTTCACATTTCACGTCCGAATTAACCACTTTGGAATTCCAAAAGCTGAATTCTAGAATCCTAAGAAATGATTCTGGAAGATCTTATAAAGATTAGTACCTCAAAAAGTTTATCAATAAAATTTCAAAAACTTTTATTGTTACTAAATTTTTTAAGGAAGAGATGGAGAAAGGAAGTAATGTAATTGAAATCTTCTTCAGATATAATTCCAGAAATTTTACAATAAATATGAAATGAAATTACAATTTGAAAACTTGAAATTCCAATCAGCAATCATAAAGAGGTTTATCGATCCACGCCACCTTTATCGACCGAAAAAAAAAATTAAAAACAGAAAAACTCTATGATTAAAAATCTTGATATTTACTTGCCATTAATCTTGGTATTAATTTAATCTTCATATGCAAATTTCAATTTAATGAGTGAATCAGTTTCAAACTAAGCATCTGAATAGGCGTATTAATTTAAGAACTTATCACTTGGAAATTCAAGGTAATAAATAAATATATGTATAAATAGTAATATAAATAGTAACCGAGTCGTAAATTGGAGAAGTTATTAACCCATTCCAAAGTGGTGACCCGGACGTGATCTGATGTGATACAAGCCTATTTAAAACGGTATTACTATTATTATTATTATGCATATTTTACCTTTCTGTTTGAAACTTGCAGTCTGTTTTAATGTTCAACTCTGAATACTTTCAGTCTTTAGGCATATATAAGATTTTATCACATCCATTTTATGTTATTTTTGCCACATCGGTAAAACTGGAAACGAATTAACTGTAGTTATTTTTGTTCTTACTGCCACCTTGCAAATACTGAAAATGAATACGATCAACAGCAGCGCATTACATAGTACAATTGGTTAGCACATTCAAGTGATCGAATAAGTTCATAATAGTCCTAGCTTCTACTAAAGAATTTTACTAAATCTACCATAGCCACTATACCGCTGAACCAGATAATGGTTATTGTCGCTGACTGACGTGCCGAAGGACCCGAGTTCGAATCCAAAAGAAGGTATGGATGTTTGTAAATGTATAGTGTCCGTGCGGCATGGGGGTACTCTAAATGCGTGGCGAGCCAAAAGCCCTCTCGAGAGGTTAGTGATAAGGGAAGAAGGGGTGAGAGACCCTCGGACTCGTTCCCCGGGGTGCTCTCCATCAAAATTGGAGGCGGAACTGAGCTAAATCGCATTGTCACCTGTATGGTGCTCAAGGCTGTTGCCAACGACAGGCGTAAACGTGCGCTCCTTGCCACAAGGAATTCCGTGAGCATTAGCAACAAAGATAATAAAGCTATTCATATTATTACAGTTATCAAGGCCAGAAATGTTTGTCAAGTATCAACTTTGCAGTATTCAATAATTCTTGGAATAAATTTTATATACATTAAATGCACGAACAAAAAAAAAAAATATTCGAGCCTCAATACATATGACAAAAATTCAAGTGCATTACTTACACAATTGAATACGGTAATAAAGTGTATAAGGTATTTCTACCGCCTTCTTGGCATGCCTTGGCGTGGTGTAGTGGACAGCACGCTTGGCGCGTATTCGGGAGGTCTGTGGTTTGAGTCCCGGCGAGGGCGTTGCTCAATTTTCATTTCTTCTGCTTTCAAAAAATACCTAATGTCTCTACAGTGGCGCCCGAAATAAAAAAGGTGGTAGATGATGATTCTCCACTACCAGGATTTGGCGACTGGGTCCCCTAATCCCCAGTTGCTCTTTAAAAGGGGGAGTATATAAGGTATTTCTCCCGCCTTCTTGGCATGCCTCTGTGGTGTAGTGGTCAGCACGCTCGGCGCGTATTCGAGAGGTCCGTGGATCGAGTCCCGGAGAGGGCATTGCTCATTTTTCATCTCTCCTGCTTCAAAAATAATCTAATGACTCTAAAAGTATATGTTCATATTTCGAAGACCTAAAGAACTGAAAGAACATAAAGATCAATTTGTTTCAGGCACGCAGAAAATAATACACTTTGACAACTTTTGGCATTTAGTCAATGCTATTTAAAACAGAAACTCTGAACTCAAAAGATGCTCAGATCCGAAGCTTAATTACAGTAGCAGAAGGCAATCAAATCATTAAAAATAACTTTACAGTAAAGATAGTAGACTCACAACTAAAAGTTCTGTTAGAGGGAGTAGAGTTAGTTTATGTGATGTGATTATGACATTAAGCAATTAGCTTTAAAATACAGAGAGCCCTCTCATAGCGATCATTTTCCTAAAATGACCAACTCTAAAAGTTACTGTTTCTAAGAACATAACTAAACGTCATCTTTTGAATATGACCATTTTCCGCAGAAGACCAAAATCGTCTGAAACCGAGAGTGATCATTTCAGAAAGAGTTCATTCTATTTTTGTTGCAATTATCAATTAACGTAGAACCTGGGAATCATTACAGCGTGAGCCATCAGCAGCATGACCTACCACATACACTAAACTTCTAGTTAATTATCCTTGAATAGATTATCTATGTATTGCGTAAAAAAAGACAGAATAATCTTCAAAGAGTTCTGTTACCTTAATGAGAACTTTGGGAAAGAAAGAAGTTTTCACACACGGCGAATTTCATTGCTAAGGCTTGGAATCATATCCGAAGTTTTATTAATGCTAATTCATGTCTTAACAGTTACGAAGGAGAAATATGTTAGTTCCTTAATATCGTAAAAAACTTAACATTTTTCTTATATTTTAAAGAAGCTTGACGGTAACTCCAGGTTGGATTTGGTTAACACTGATTATGGTGCGCAGGATTTTAACAGTAATAAAAAAAACATGAAAAAGTGACTGTAGGGGGAAGGGAACCGAAGGAACAGGATTTTATCATACAAGATACTTTGGATTGAAGATTGAACTTCAAGACTGAAGGATAGTTAGTTGAAAACTGTAAAAAAAAAAAAAAAAAAAAAAAAAAGAAAAGGCCATGGTTCATTCATTCCGAATGAAAAACGTTAACCACAAAGAAGCAATAAAAGTGTAGACAAATTGTTATATTATGTGAATCAACACACTGAATTTGAGTTTAATGACGTAGATTTTAATGGGAAAAAAATGTCTTAGATTAATTGTTTTATTTTAATCCTATTTTAAAAAATATATTGTATGCCGTTCCTCTAAAATTTTTGAAGAATTTATTCTTTACAGCACATAAAACATTTATAGACTACCCATATTTCCGATTATTAGAACATTAATTTACACTGCCGAAAGTTTAGCACATATTATCGGTCAGTATCCAAATAAGATTGTTTGGTTTATATGAATACGGCAAAGCACATTACGACTATCTGCCTAAGAGAAGGAATGCCTTCGTGAAGGACTTTCTAAGGGAAACTGGCTCGTATACACGTTACACATGAGGAAAACCACGGAAACGCCCATGCAGACAGCCCGTTCGCCTGGAATCGAATTCAAGTCGGAACTACCAGTGTTCAGCGACTTAGCCTCTCGGCCGCTGCTGGGCCCTCCAAACAAGAATATGAGAAGCTTGGGGTAGCGACTGCCGCAAAAAGTTCTTTCCTTCATATGGGGGATTTTTAATCGTGTTTTTAATCGTTAGATGTGTTTTCACACAACACCAGAAAGAATAAAAATGTTAATAGGAGAGAAAATATACAGATTCGTCTAGGCCAAGGAATGGATTCTTTTTGTGTAACCTAACTTCTGGGGAAAAAAAAAAGAAAAGAAAAGAAAAGTTGAGCTTATCTTGCACTACTATTGAAAGCGTGATCATGCTCAGATGTAATGAAAAGTAATAAGACCAAATTCTTCCATATCTTTTGATTAGAAATAGTCAAAAAAAAATTCAGGCTATACACATATCTTCTTGTTAACAGTAGCAGAAAATGGCATGATTATTTCACGAACACCTCATGTAAAGCTAACGATATAAATTTAATTTCATTATAATTGAAATAAAAAGGTATTAAAAAAACAATAATTAGAAGCTTTAGTTACATTGATTAAGGTGAGAAAATTATTTTTCCTGATTATTAGTAATAACTAGATAAAAAATTTTAAAGAAACTTTCTTCACCTTTGAAAATAGTTAAACAAAGTTTCAGCTGGTTTAAAATGCAATAAATGGCACATTTTAAATTCTAAAAAAATTTACTACGATGCCTCAGATATTCTATATATAATGTTTTATAGCCCAAAGGGACATTTAGCCCAGAAGGGCTATTAGTCTCGAAACGTCATTTTGCGTTGAAGCCTTGTGTCACTTTTCAAATTGTTTGTTCACTATAAAAGTCTGCATAACTTTTCATATTTTTGCCACCAAATATTGTCGCCTTGTATTATATCCAAAGAAATTAATTGATGAAGAATCTGCATAAATGTTTCTCGCATTGTGAAAAAACAACAGTATCTAGAGCCATCAAATTATGAACAACGTAGTTCTCCACCCAAACATGTGCACCGGAAGACCAAATTTTCATATTTTATAAAATTGTAATGAATTTTTGATTAAAAAACCCAATGATTTGAAATCCAGCAGTGGCAACACTATACGGGAAAAACATCTATCTCCAGCGAGCCAGACTGCCTGTAGGAAATTCTAAAGATAAGCTGTTTTAAAATATTTTTAGCCTAAAGGGACGTTAGCCCAAATGCTCTCGAAATGTGTATGTATGTGTAAATGAAAAAAAACGCCCTTTTAGAAGTAACATAAAATCTGAAAATTTTTATTATTATTATTATTATATTTTTCTCATATTATTCAATGAAAGAGAAAAAATACTTCTTTTCAGCCTTAGATATACACTGTTGCAAAAGCAAAAATTAAAGAAAACTTTTTTCTCTTTTCAGGCGCTGAATATTTATCACTTGCGTCGCCTTCTACTTCCTGTTAAGCTTCGAGCTGCAATTTACTTTTTAAACCTTATTTTAAGCTATTATTCAATTCTTACAAATTTTCTAGACGGTTCCATGCGTAGTTAGCTTTTCACGTATTTCCGGCTGAAAGACACCAGAAAAATGTCGGGTTTGATGTCCATATATTTCGACTTATTTATCATCATCATTCACTTATTCTGTTGTTCTTGCAATCCTCGGTTTTTAGCGTGAAATACCTACATGCTATTTGCATTACAAAGATTTCATTTTGCTAGTTCTTTAGTCTAGTATTAGATCATATTTATGTCCTAACGAACACTCTGTTTGTTTCCATGGATATTATGACTAGTTGCAGAAATGCGTTCAAAATCCCATCCTGCTTAGGAATTTAAGTTAAAAACAACAGAATGCTCGAGACAACTTTGTTTTCTCCGACCTAAAAAACTGATCTAAGTGCTGCGGCCAGTTATTTAATTTCTCATACTTTTCGCATATTTCTAAATATTATATTTCATTCAGAAGTTTATTAGATGACTAGTTTCGCTAAAATATTTTCTTCTGGAACTTAACCTTTCCACCAGTATGCTCACATTCTGCAACAATTCCAAAAGGAAATCCACTTATATGTCTTTTAATATTTTAATATCTTAGTCCATTTTATAAGTATGAAACGATAGTGGAACAGAAGGAGAAATCCTTTTGTAAACTAGTTTCTTTGAAGACCTCGAGAGTTCCCTCAAACTTAGGAAACTTTTTTCTTTTCTTTTTGGACACCCGGGCGTTTTATTTAATAGCCATTAGCCTTTTGCACCACTACAAGGGCCGGAATTAGTGACCAGTTCATTATGGAAGCACCTAATAGGTGGCCATTATTGCCTCTTAAAAAGGAACGGACTAGTTGCAACCATGCTTTCTACGCGATTCGAACCTGGGCCCATCGCTGCGGCTGTCAGGAACTATTAAATGCCTGAACTGATGTGGCTGGCCTATTTCGTGGGTACTTGCAACAACAGTGTGCAAATTGCTAAGGACACACATCATTAGGTATGTAACGGATAAGAACACGAAGTATGACGTATTGAAGTGACACGGGTTTAGAGACTGGTTAATATACAGGGTGTTTATAAAGTCCCGGACCCATTTTGATGTTTAATAACGATTTTGATGTTAAATTAACGTTTTGTGTGTTACCTTTATTTATTAAACATCATGTTCTTCGCACTTAAACCATAAAATTCAGTTCAACAGCAATATCGGAAAATAAATTTAAAATGAGTATATCTTTAGAATTTCCGATACACAGTTCCGCGTGCTGAAGATAAAAAGGATTTTTTTCCTCGTAGAGTGTTGCCATTGGTCGCTTTTAAATCGTCTGCGTTTGTTCACCAAAAATTCGTTACAGTTTTACAAAATATGAAACACAAATAAATATTAGATAATAAAATATGTAGATTAATATGTAGATAATAAAACAAATTCCAAATTCGGTTGGAAACGTACGTTATTCAAAATTGGATGGCTCTCGGTACAGTTGTTTATCACATTTGGACAAATATACATACATTTATGTAGATTCTCCATTACTTAATTTCTTTAAATATAATACAGAGCTGCAATATTTTGTGGCAACAGATTGAAAAGTGATTCAGACTTTTAATGTTTCCGACGCAAAATCGCAACAATATTTCAGGGACAAAGCCGCTTTGGACTAAAAAAAAAAATTATCTCCAGCGCGCGAGACTGTGCATCGAAAGTTCTAAAGATATGCTCAATTTAAAATTATTTGGCGGTATTGATCATGAACTGAATTTTATGGTTTAAGTGCGAAGAACATGTGATTTTGAATACATAAATATAACACGCAAAATGCTAAAAAAAAAAAAAAAAAAAATTTACCCTTTAGACGTAATTTAAAATCTGATTTTTTTTTTCTTTTTTTCTTGGGTGTATACTTTAAAAAGTAATTGACTGCTGTGTTAATCATAAGTTAATCACAACTCGCGGGTCTTGCACTAAAAATGCTATTCAACTTCTGTTGACAGCTACTTGCTGGAATTCTACAGTGTATTAGCTCAATTACATCTCCAGCAACTCTATGCGAAGTTACGGCACTAATTGTATCGGAAGAAGAAGTACAACTAACTTCCAACAATCAGCAGCGTAATAACGCCAGGCATTCACTTTTACTCGTAAGAACGTCTGCCTAGGAGAGCAACACTTCTAACCATGGAGGTAAGCTACCAGCGAACAAACGTCTGTTTAGAATCGTACCGGTTAGGATTTTCCCTTCCCTTCCATTTTAATCTACGCCATTTTCCAAAAAATTTGCGTATTCCTGTGGACTGAGCGACTGCGTAATGAAACAAAGCACAGACGACGAAATCAATATAAAGTTACCTACAAGTTACATATTGGCCAGTATTTTACAAGACAGCTCAAAATCACGCTTACAGTCGTCGAAGAACTTCTATAAACACGCTGGAATAATCGCAACACAGCTTTCAGAATATCAGGCTATAACCGTGAAGACAACTTCACGGTAAAGCATCGACGACACACTAGAGTATAGTTCGACCACTTCATCCGCGACCATGAGCGCAAACACGCGTGCGCCATTCGGACCGAAATCAAAATAGGGTGGAAGGATGGGGACTTTCTTTCCCTCCATTCTCGTCTTCTGGAAAAGAGAAGAATTTCACGTGACCTTTTACGTCGCAGTAATTAATAACGCCCCTTTTGGACGAGTCTATGTGTTTTGGCAGAATGCCAGCCAGGGTTGCGTTTGAAACGGTCGAACTATACAGCTCCTGACTCGGTTCAGTCGTTCCCGAAGCTCAAAACACTGTTGAAACTCGACGATGCACTAACTTCGTAATACACTAAGAGATTCTCTCGATGCACTCGACGACAAACTCAGCACTAGACTACGAGGCACTCTTTTACTGACTGACTATCAACTCGATAGACTCCGCACTGATTCACTTTCCGCGTACCAGAGGGTTTATATAGCTTTTGGCTTGTGTTCGAGAACGTTCTGGGCTAAACCATTAAGAATTCGTTCCAGAAAGTTCGCCATCCGTCTATGGCATATCGCCAATTTGTCGCGAAATGTCGGCAAACGAGCGACTTCTCGCCAAATGTGGCAACTTTGCCTTCCCTTGCCATTTTCTGGCAACCCTATACCTGCTTTGCGAGGATGCTATATTACCGCTGCTGGGCATTTCGTAACAATATATCTGCGGAGGAACACTGCACTAGACTGTCTGATAAATTCCGGAACGTATGGTTCTTTGACAAACAGCAAAATTCACAGATAATTTAATTATTGGCATTTCGTTATATGAAAGTGCTACAATTTATCACTTAGCAAAAAAAAAAAAAAAAAAAAAAAAAATATAAAAAAAAAAAAAAAAAAAAAAAAAACTATGAATATAGTTGCATGCGTGCGGGTTCGTAATAGATTGAATGCACATAGCAAAAAGTTAATAAAATTAATTTTTATCACAAGAAATATAACAAAGCACTGGACTTTTCCTCCAAAGATATTCGTACAATATCGCAATATAATCAGTAGCTATATTTTAAACTATTAAAACGTTAAATAGAACACAATCCAAAGCGTAGAGAAAGATAATCCGATCTCACCGCGAATTCGCTACAATCAACAACAACAGCTCACTTCAACAGCAGCTGAGCTGAGATGTTTCTCTCCGGCTTTTGTAGCATTTAAAATGGGTCGCATGAGACAGTTCTAGCAATTTCTGGAAAGCAAAAAGAGTAGAATTACGGTTACGGCTAACACAGCAGTCAATTATATTTATTCAAATTAAAATAAATTACCGAGATAAATTTTTATTCAATGTTAAATGCATGTGCTCTTGTATTTTTAATTTTTCCGTCGTAGCTTTCTCTTAAAATATGGCTCGTGCTGCAATGTACAGGGAAATAAAACAATTTTAATTATAATTCTACTAAAAATGTCAAACTAAATACGAAATTCGTAACAATAGGTTTTATGTAAGCGGCTTACTAGCAAAGGCGCATTCAAACTAGAAAATACTAAGAATACGCAGCAGAATACTAAATATTTATATGTTTTTTCATTAAAAGTACAGCTATTTTTTTCGATGTTTGCGTGTTTTCGTTATTTGCAAACGAAACATTATTCTACGTCTGTGTAAGCGTTTGACTTTACAACTAACCATGGTTTCCTTAAAAAAAACCTAAACCTGCATACAAAGATATATGAAAGTCCCCCCCCCCAAAAAATGTGTGTTAAAAAAATTTATACTACCATATCTTCACGGTACACCCAGTTCTGCAGCCCAATTTAGCGAAATGCAAATGTTGCAGCAGAATACTACGACTATACGTTTTACCATAAATTAAACAAAGAAGTTCGAGATTTACATTATAGTATGAGAATTTGGCAAGGTGAAGTTTAGACTAACAGAGAGCGAAACATTTTACGAGGCACTTGATCCGGTTTCTAGACATTTATTCTCTATTCTTCGAACTCGCTCGTGCGCGTTATTTCAGGAAATCGAGCATGAATGGTTAAAAACCAAAGCATATGTTCCACATATTTTCGAGAAGAAGTTTTTAGTATTCGTTCAGCTGAATTTTAGGAATGGCAATGTATACATATCGATAGATACATTTATTATTTAATCGATTTATAGATGGTGAATTCAGAGAAGCTTCAGTTTCATTTTTTCTTGAAGAGAACAAGCCAGAACAAACAGGAGAACAAACTTAAAAGAAAAGACATTTTCCAAAATTCTCCGATAACTGTAAAAAATGCCGCGCTTTCGAATACAAAATCCGAATGACACCATGAGAGATATACCCCATCCATTTTTAAGGAAAGGGGATATTTAAGGCAAATGCGTTCTTTTAAGGATTTTTAGCAAAATGCAAATTCCTATGTTATTTATCGTTGACATAAATAAATAGGTATTTGATACAACATAAATCAGAAATATGGCTACGTGTTTGACGTAAATGTAATGTCTTACTGAGTGCTATACAGAGAAATGGCAAATGATATATTGAACATGAAGCTTCGTTTTTTTGTTTCCCCATTTCAAATAACAGTCGTGAGCTCGAACTTATATCTTCAGCCAAGATTGCGCTGAACTTGCAGCAGCAAGTCAACAATCGCAGCATGGGCAAGTACACTGAGGGTAAAAAAAAAAAAAAAAAAAAAAAAAAAAGGTTCTATATCTCGCGTTCTACTAGGCCGATTGACGAAATTCAAATTGCGTTTTTTCATGTCTCGAAAGCGCGAATTAGGATATGTATTAGATTCATCTATAGCATTGTTCAAAAATATGTATTTTGACATAAAATCGGACATTTTCTGAAACGACATGCGAATTTTTTTTCAATATTTCGATTCTACGACTCAAATTATGCCAAACTACCAAGTTTTGTAAAATTCGCATGAGTAACTTTTAAAAAATTAGCTCTCAAAATTTTAGCTCCACAATGTTAATTCAATTTGGTATGTATTTATTAACACCTCTTTTCTTTATGAAAGGTATTTGATTCTTTCTTACACAGTTCGAAATTTCGGTCCATTCCAAATAAAATTCACCCATTTTTTTATGATATACTTTTAAAATTTGTATTTTTAAATAATTTTTATAAAAGATGTATTTCAAACATACCTGCAAAAAATAAGAGCTTTTTATTCAAAATTTCCGAAGATATACGTGAATTTATATATTAACGCGTTTTGAAATTTGGCATATTTGTTGAAAGCGATAATAACGAAAATGTGGTTTACGCGCTTTGTTAAAATTATTCGAAAATAGAACGATGTGACTTTTTCCCCTCGGCCACAATGTAAAAAGGCAGGAACGATGTGTTTTTTTTTTTTCCCCTTTCCCTGTACAATTGGAAGGGAAGGAAAATAGGTTGCCACATATTAAGAAGTTCGCCAAGTGAATTATTCTTGGCTCAAACTAAAAAATTCGCCAAGTTAAATTTTTGAATTTCTCCGTAAATTTCGCACCAAATTTTACAAAATTTAATTTTTAGCCATAATTTGAGTCGTAGAATCGAAATAAGGAAAAAAATTGGTATGTATTTCAGAAAAAATCCAGTTTTTTTCTCAAAATACCTATATTAGAACAAAGCTGTATATAAATCTAATATATATCCTAAGTCGCGCTTTCGAGACATGGAAAACGCAGTTTGAATTTCGTCAATCGGCCCAGTAGAACGGGAGATATAGAACTTTTTTTCTTTTTTTCCTTTGCGCAGTGTACATACCAGAAAGATCGTGACATTGTAAGACTGAACTAACAGAATTTGAATGCAGAATTGTTGCAGTCGACTAGAGAAAATTACAATAGAAAACAGAAAAAAAAAAAAAAAAAAAATTGGAAGATTTGGAAGTAGTACATTGGCAAGAACTTTGGAAACATTTGAAATGGTCAGCATTTTGAAGCAATGCAGACATGCTAATAGATAATCGTTATGCATTACAGAAGAGATTCTATTCTCCTGGTCGTTGTGTACAGCTCTTCAATTTTAAGAAGTTGATTTTACAATGGCTTTTCTTTCCTCTAACCATAATACTGTCAGCTTTGAAGCGATGAAGCGTGTACCAAACGCTTCTGATCTAGTTTGTATCTTGAAGAACACACTGCAGTATGATATTCAGAATTCTATCACCACTACTATAGTAGTATGATATTCAGAAAAAGAATTTGGCAGAATATCTTCTTTTGCCTTTATTTTATATGCAGCAAATATATGACAACAAATTTAAAGGAATTAAAAATATTCCTCCCATGTATATTTCTGTTAGCACACTGCCCCGAGGTTTAGGGACCTGAAGCTTAACTCCTATTGAGTGCATAAATTATTTTCAAGCATTTTTTTGCTCCTAAGACCCTGCTGCTTTCTGCATTTGGTCCTTCAACTAAAAGGTAATCAACAATTCGCCGCTAGACTTGGTCCGTTCCACTAGGCTGCATCTAACATCGTCTAGTTGTTTTTTAGGTGGAAGGATTGTAAAGTCGTTAACAAACTGGATGATGAATTCCCGCAACACTCTGCCTAACGGAACCTTTCCAGAAATTCTGCTGTCTGTCTTTCATAAGAAAAGCTCTCGCCAGTTAGTTTGCAGCTTGTCTGTTGCCGTAGAAAGGAGCCTTGATCCATTTCTCGTATTGGTTTCTTGAGGATTTACTTTTCAGTTTGCCATCTTGGTGCATTTAATGATGAATTGGCAAACCTTGATTGGCCCCTATTTGAAATATACTAATCCTGTTGCTATAGCGACCGCCACCCGCCAGACACTGGCGGGAGCTGTTCTTCTCGTAGACAGACAGTAGATGGGTAGTCTTCAGTCGGTAGTGCTAGTTGGACACTAAATCATCTATCGATAACACTGGGGAAAGTTTCCCAATCGCCCTCTAGCTTGCTTTTCATTGGCTAAGTTACCCATAAAAATTTGGTTTATTTGATTACAGCAAAGCATTCGAGGGCCATCTGCCTAAGAAGAGGGATGCCTTCGAAAGGAAACTGGCTCGTATACACGTTGCGCATGGAGTAAACCATTAAACGCCCATGCAACGAGCCCATTCGTCGTGATTCGACCGAGCTACCAACGTACAGCGACTTTAGTTGCCCATAAAGAGTAACGGTCTTGTAATAAAACGTTGCACCTCGAAATATGCCTTTAAAAGTGGATACCTAGGAGAGTGCATTTCTCGGAAAAGGTGTCGTTACATCTCGTATTCTTAAATCAAATACAGTTTCAAAGAGTTAAATGTATTTCTCTCACACACATTTTCGGTTCCTCATTTGCTAGTTTATTCGGAAATTCCACATTCCGTACCTAACGAAGACATAATTTACTTCTAAGGATTTCACATTCCTAATGCTCTACAAAACAATTTCACGCACCAAGTCCTTCACGTCGGTAAAGCCTTTCATAAATGGGGTTAACATTTTTGGAAGTGATTTTCCCCAAAACTGCTACCAAATGAATAAAAACAACGTGTAAGGAAATCAAGTAAACACAGCGAAGAGTTTGCATAAAATTTCATTTGATACACACTGCTAGTGTGAAGGAGAAGAAATTTAAGAAAAGAAACTTAACCTAACTACTGTAAAACTTACGTAACAACTACACTCATTTCCAAAAGTTAAGCACGGAGAGCAAAATGCTAATTTTCGGAAGCCAATCAGAGTTAAAGAGGATGCAATTCGCTGCAGAAGTAGATGTAAGAATGCAAATATGTTAGGTAACAGCCAATCGCGCTTTCATGTCCAGAAATATGCAAAAAAGGCAGTCTTGTAAGAAGCCAGCTTTATGAAGGGTCACAGAAGTTGACTGTAAGTGCTGACAGAAGGTGCTTAAAACTTTCGTACAACTTCTTTTCAAGACATACGTGTTTCTATGACTTCCAGAAGACGAATGGAAGATTCTCAGCGCTGGCGTGCTGTGGGGCGCATTGAAGCAGGATAGTCGATCACATATGTTGCTCTTTTCTTCGGCGTTCATTATTCTGTAATTTCACGTTTATGGAAACAATTCCAAACCACACAGACAGTTGTCCAAAGGCCCGTAGCCGATCGCTCGAGGCTTACAACCCCGCGCAAGATCGATATATTGCTATTGTAGCCAAACGGAATCGCCGAGCGACCTCCACACGTGTGACATCTATGGTTACAGCGTCCATTGGTAAGGCGATATCTGCAGCTACTGTACGCCGAAGATTACAAATGAGTGGACTGCACTCCCGAGTTTGTGTTCCTCTATCCGTCTAATCAAGAGGGGCACGACACGTCAATTGGAATGTGTCTGACTGGGACAATGTCATGTTTACTGATGTGTCAAGATTTGCTCTGGAGCCAGATGACAAGCGTATAAGGATTAGCGCGAACAACGAACACGCAATCAGTTCCAAAACATCACCGAACATCACGCATTCCGAGGCGGAAGCATTATGGTGTGGGCAGGGATTTTATTAGGATACCGCACCGACCTGCACATTTCTAAACGGGGTTCTTAGACGGCTGTCCGGTATCGAGATGAAGTCCTAGAAGCCTTTGTGAGATTGTACGCTACAGCAGCTGGCCCTACTTTTGTTTTAATGGACGATAACGCACGTCCCCATAGAGCTGACATCGTCGATGATTACCTGGAGAGTGAAGGGATTGCGCGTATGGCGTGGCCAGCATATTCGCCCCACCTTAATCCCATTGAAAATCTTTTGGATGCTCTCAGCCGAGCAGTATCTTCACGTTTCCCCCTTCCAGCCACTTTTATTGAGCTGGAAACGGCTCTACAAGAAGAACGGCGATTGCTTAATTCTGCAGTGGTCCACCTTATTGAAAGCATGGTGACAAGGTGTAAACTTTGTATACAGATGAGGGGGGATCACATACCCTATTAATGTCCTTTTTTTTTCCTTTTATGCTGTTTATTTTCACTTTATGCATAATTCTGTTTACGTCTCCAGTATGTCATTATCTGATAACTTACAAAAATTTAATATTGTTTCCATTTCTGTATATAATTATTGATTTTGTTTTATGCATAAATATATATGCTACTTTCCTGCAGAATTTTGTGTCAATCAAAGCAGTATTTGTTGATTTGTACTGATTTTTTTTTTTTTTTTTCGTTTTACATCTTCGTGCTTAACTTTTGGAAGTGAGTGTATAAAGAAGCAAATCGGCGCTTCTATGCTGAAGAACTTAACAGTCAGTGGTCATGCGGGTAAGACAAACTTGGGAATAAGAAAAATATACACAAGTTCCACAAATATAATATGTACTTAAACCAAATAATTTCAAAAATAAATCTTCGTAATCTTGCAATTATGCAAAACACAGTCTTTACTTTCAGTGCATTCACTTGCACTGAAATCATTTAAATAAAAGAAACTAAACGTAATCATGGAAAAAAAAGACTCACTTTGCTCTCACAGAATACAAAAAGATAAAATATTTAAATCCTGTGCTTTTGAACATGAGTATAACGATGGAAAAATAAAACCAACTTTGCTAGCACAAGATAATGAAGGGTAACACTTAAATAAGGAACTCTCCAAAGTACAAAACTATTGTTTTTATTCATTGCCCGACAAGAAACTATGACCATCAGCTGTCGGTAAATCTGAACAGCGGCAACAACAAAAGAAGAGAACTCAAACTTCGAAACATCAAATATAAAAACAAAGCCCTTCAGACGTGACGTCGCAGATGAGATCGTTAAGCTCACCCCAACCTTCTAGAAGGTGACGGAGAAATAAGTTCGCACTGTACTTAACAATCCAACTCGAATCGCAAGAACAAGGAAACAAAGGCAAGTGCTGATGGTAACCAGGAAAAAAAAAAAAAAATCCTCGCGTGAACACGTCACAATAGGAAGAGAGAATTTAGTTGGAAGGTATCGCTATGAGATTAAAAAATAAAATGTTCGAATATATCAATAGAAATTCTTTCAAAATAATAATAATATTAATAATCAAACAAATTAAAAAATGAGAGGTTTTTAGATTTTAAATTACGTCCAAAGGGGCGTTTTTTTAACGTTTTGTGTGTTACCTTTATTTATTAAATATCATGTTCTTCGCACTAAAACCATAAAATTCAATTCAACAGCGATATTACAAAATAATTTAAAAACAGCATATCTTTAGAATTTCCGATACACAGTTTCCCGCGCTGGAGATTTAAAAAAAAAATTCTTTTTTGTGCAGTATTGCTATAGCTCGCATTGAAATCGTTGAGTTTATTAATCAAAAATTCGTTAAAGGTTACAAAATATGAAAGAGATAATAAAACAAATTCCAAATTCAGGGTTCCAGATGCCCGTATTCGGGTGGAGGAATATGTTATTCAAAATTTGATGGCTCTAGGTACCTTATTTTTATGACAATGCGAGAAACATACATACATTTAAGCGGATTCTTCATTATTTAATTTCTTTAAATATATTACAGGGCCATAACATTTGGTGGCAACAATTTGAAAAGTGATACAGCCCTTTAAAGTTTTCAACGCAAAATGCCAAAACGAAATTAATAGCCCTTTTTGGTGATTCCAGTTTATTCTTTGATTAAGAGAATGAATTTTAACTTCTTTATCATTTCCACATTAAGCAAGAAATTAAATAAAGGAGAGAAACTTTTTCAGATAAAAGGCACTCCAGCAAAAAGAAATAATTAATCACTTTGTAGAGACATTAGGTAATTTTTTTAAAGCAGGAAAGATGAAAAATGAGCAATGCCTTCGCCGGGACTCGAATCACGGTCTTCTCGAATACGCGTCGAGCGCGCTCACCGCTACACCATGATGGCATGCTAAGCAAGCGGGAGAAATGCATTATATACTTCCCCTTTTCAAGGGCGACTGGGGATTAGGTCTCTTGGTGTTGAAGAATCATCATTCACTACTTTTTTAGTTCGGGCGCCACTGTAGAGACAATAGATATTTTTGAAAGCAGGAGAGATGAAAAATGAGGATACCCTCGCCGGGACTCGAACCACGGACGTCTCGAATACGCGCCGAGTGTGCTCACCACTACACCCTGAAGGCATGCTTAGAAGGCGGGCGAAATACATTATTACTTAATAGAAAAATTAACAAAAGATTTGGAGTAAAAATAACCAAACATTTTTCCTGAACAACATATTTTAAGCGAATACCTTAGATTATTTCAATGGGCTTACTGTTAATAGCGTGACCCTTCTAGGCTAATTTGTTACATGCAGCTAGCTCAGAAAGTGACTGGACGCAGGCGCATGCAAGAACAGAAGTTGAAGAACTGCTTGCCTAGTTGGATTCAAACGAGACTGCAATGTTACACTGCGAAGGCGATCCTCCCTACCTTCCTGACTCTTTAACTTCCAGCTCCAGCCACCCCAAATGCTGATGAATAAATCCTTTCTGAGCTTGTAGGCAACGCTGGTTTACCTTTGCAACTTGGTAAGATGAAACTACACTGCATGAGTATTACTTCTAGTTTGCATAAACGGCCCACTCTGCACTTATTTTAAATTTTATGTCTTATTTAGTATGAATTAATAAGTTGCTTTTTGCGCCTGGTTACGCTCAAAGATATTTCTCGTATAAATTAATGTTTCATTTTCCGTAAGATTAGAGTAACTTGTATTTTCACATGATTAAATATAGCTATCTTCAACAGTTTCACTGTAACATGTACAGGAACAGGAAAGTGAGGATGTTTACACAGCCCAAGTTATATATACTGCACCGATAATCAGAAATCAATATAATAGAGGGTACTTATAAAATCTCTATAAATTTTTGCTTAAACAGGCTTTATTCTGAAATATAAATTATTTACATCAAAATGCAACATAACAGAATACTGAATTAGTGCAATTCAGAGTAACCCCCGCCTGAGTGTCTAAGCACAATTACCATCATTCTGGAACACCTTACGTAAAGTTATTGGTGAAATTTCAGCTGCTACAGCCATAATTTACTGTTTTAATTGTTCAGTGCTTCCAGTCTTCTCTCGGTACACTTGAAAAAAACCCCATAAAAAAATTCTAGGGGAGTTAAAGTCTGGTGATTGTGGAGTCCAAAGCCGTCGAGAGCCACGACCTATCCACCTATCAGGAAAAGTTTTATTAAGATGATTACGCACAATAATGGCAAAATGGGGAGATGCCCCATCCTGTTGGTGGACAACAGTGTCAATAATACCATCTGATACCACCTGTGGCTCAAGATATTGTTGCAATATATCGAGATAAATTTCTCCAGTGATGGTCCTTTCTGCAAACATGAAAGGTCCACAGAGCTTAATTATTCCAATCCGTACATACTTTAGGTTTGGTTCCCTGAGATTCGTATAACACACTTGGTTGCTCATCAGCCCTCATTCGGCAATTATGCCTATTAACATGGCCACTGAGATGGAATGTCTTCGTCGCTAAATAGAACATTCTCCATTAAGTTCTCATTATCCACAGCTTCCCACAACAGACTTGCTGAGCTGCACAGTCCTCGGCTTCAAGCTTACGCACAGTTTGAATGTGGTAGGCACCCTTGTTTAAATGGCAGAGTAGAGTTTTCCAAATAATAGTATGAGCCTTCCTGTAGATGCCTGGGAGCTACGCGTAATCGCTTCTTGTACGCTTGTGGTGTTATGGAAGGTCTCCCAGAATAGCCTTCGTCCTTAACACTACCAGTTCGTTTGATTTTTTTGCTAAGGTTTTAATACCTGCTCTGGTAGGGGCTTGCTTTCTGAATTTGCGGGTTAAATCCTCCTGCACCTGTTGATACGTTAATCCATGTGTACGGCAACAAACAATGGCTATTCTTTCAGATCGATCACCTCCAAAGAAAGTGGAATTAGAACATATTTTTCAAAAATGTATAGATACTTTAAAAAGGTGGTGGATGATGATTCTCCACCACCAGAATTTGGCGATTGGGTCCTCTAATCCCCAGTCGTCCTTTGAAAGGGGAAGTATATAAGGTATTTCTCCGCCTTCTTCGCATGTCTTCGCGTTGTAGTGATCAACACGCACGGGGCGTATTCGAGAGGTCCCTGGTTCGAGTCCCGGCGAAGGCATTGTTCATTTCTCATGTCTCCTGCTGCGAAGTAACCTAATGTCTCTACAAGGCATGTAAATGGATATGAACAGAAACCTTAGTTTTCTTTAACAAATAAACCCAAAACAATCTTACTTTACATTTTTTATAATCTTTCATAAATTATTATTATTGTTCAGATTAAAAACTAATACCTCTTCTCTACTTAGTTTATAATAACTAATTTATTTTTGTTTATAATGTCGTTTCTGACCTTCTTGAAAATATCCCACTCGTGAAAGAAAAGTTATTTCACACAACAGAAAAATTAGAAGGAATAAATATAACAAAACTGATTCTCTATATGGATAAGTAAAGCACGAAAGACATAATGAGTGGCAGAAATAAAAGCAGATGTACAAAAATAATTATCTTTAATGCTTAGCACTTGAGTGCCCACGCAATAAAATACAGCAAAACATAATTTCAGGACAAAGAATAAATTTGTTTTCCTAATAAAAAAATCAATTAAAAAAACAGTGAAATGAGCATCATTCATTCACCTTTTCCTTTGTTGTCATGATGGGCTCTCTCGCATTTGGATAGACTTTTAATGGTTGAGGACTTATAACACAGTGAATATAATCGCGAAGATAATGTTACATTTAACGTTTTTCCGAACCGGGCGTTACTTTGCATGTCATCAATAAGCTTTATATGACGACCATGATGATGAAGGTTTCCCTAAGTTATTGATTCCCGATATTTTCCTTTCAGCCTAATAATTATCCTTTACCTAATTTTAACGTTTCGTAGAATACTAAATTCAAATGTGTGAAAAGAAACATTAAAAACAACCTCCTGTGTTTCATTCAAGTAATTTAATTCTCACGGCACTTCAAATGTGTATGCGCTATAGTACAATAAGGGCCCCTTTCTGGCATTCACGTAAAAAGAAAATATAGTATACACAGTAATAAAACACCGTAAAAATGTATACAATATAATACATTGGCTTCCAAAAGTTAAGCACGCAATACAAATTACTAATTTTCAAAAGCGCAGCTGAATTTGACTGGCTGATAATCGCTGTGGATGCAGATGGTAGTATGCAAATACAATGTGACCAATCAAAATTGACTGCCCGAAATTATGCTAATTAGGCATTTGTTGAAGACGCCAGCATTTTGAAGGATTTGAGATGAATCATTTAAATGCTGATAATTTTCGTGGGATAATTTTTTATGGGGCTTGTTTTCTATGGCTGGAAGAACAAAAATAGCAGATAGTGAACCTTGGTGTACTGTCGAATGCATTGAAGCATAACAATCAATCAAAAATGTCGCACTTTTCTTTGGCGTTGATCATTCGATAATTTCTGGATTCTGGAAACAATTCCAAACCAGTTAAACAGTTGTCAGGAAACCTGTGCCCGGTCTACCAAGGGCTAACACCCCCTTCCGATAGTATATCACTGTAGTAGCCAACTGAAACCAAGGAATGACCTCCACAAGTATTACATTCATGGTTAAAGCGTCATTTTGGGAAGACAATAGCTGCCAGTGCTGTACAACGAGGGCTTTACAGGAAGGGACTCTAAGCCCCAGTACCAAACGCTTGCATTCCACTAGCCGCCCCATCCAGAGTAGCAAGGTTTCAGTGGTGTACTCAACATTTCAACTGAACTGTATGAGGAGACTGGCGCAAAGTTATGTTAGCGGAGGAATCCAGATTTGCCCTTGAATCAGATATTAAGCATATAAGGATCTGAAGAGAACAAGGCACAGAGGATTAGGCTCAGAACATCATCGAACATCATGCATTCAGAAGTAGCACCAGCATGATGTGGGCTAGAATTTCAATGAGATATTACATTCAACTCACGTCTTTAAAGACGGTTCTTTGACTACTGCGTTGTATCGGGATGAAATCCTACATAACATTGTGGGAATTAACGCTGCAGCAGTTTATCTTGATTTCCTTCTTATGGATGGTAATGCCCTGTCTTCTCGAGCTAATATCATTAACGAGTGCCTAGAGAATGAGGGCATTCCTCGTATGTAGGAACCGACGAATTCCTTCGACATTAATCCCGTCGATTACATTTCTGAGTTTAAATAAGAAATCTAATTTTGGCTTGAAAACTCATTCTCTGATTTTTTTTAGAATGAATTCATGGCTCAAAGTTTAAGAATCGTTGTGCTGAAACGTTTATGAATCGGGTCTAAATTCGCAAGTAAACAGAATCGTATGCTCTCCTTATTGTTTTAATGAAAAATGCATTAAATATTAAAAGATCATAGTTCTTCTAGTCTGCTTCAGTGATTTTTACTTTTTGTGTAAACGTATTTAGTCATTTGGTTGATTCCTTTAATTTGGTTCCTGATATCCAAGTTCTCTGTTTCCTCAGACTCATATTTATTAATCGTTTATTAGCACTGACGTCAAAGAAGTGGAAATATTTAATGCACTTCGAAAAACAAATACAGCTGCCTCCCTTCTTCAAAAGCAAATATTTGGCCCGAGGGTTACGGAATTCATTTTTATTTTTATTTTATTTTATTAAGCACTTCGAAGTCAAATTCTCCCACGTCTTCATTGCTTCCAGTTCACAAATTTTGAGCCACTTGAATAAAATATTTATTGTAAATATTGAAGGCCAACAAACCATTCAAATAAACTTCAGTTATGTCTTGAATAATTCTCTTTTCTTTATTAAGCAGTGCCCAAGTTTTTAATTTACGATTAAATATTATCCAGCAGTTTTTCTTCCGCAACTTAAACTTTGCCATTTTGAAAAGCTCCGTTTAAACATAAGATTTTATGCTCCATACCTTTCATTTCTGATGAACTAATTCTTAAACTAGTCGCCCATTCATAACTACTTAATTCAAATTGTTCCAGGTGTTAAATAGAATTATACATAGTAATATTAGATAAGAATTTCTTTCTAATCTTACGATTTTTATATATTTTAATTTTTCAAATACTTTTTTAGTTTTTGAAACTATAATTGTACATTCTTGAGGTGTACAGTCATTAGGTTATTTTGAAGCTGAAGATAATAAAAAATGAGCAAGGTTGCACCGGAACTCGAACCTTGGACCTCTCGAATACGAGCCGAGTTTATGTATGTGTAATACAGTGTTGTATCAGAATATATATATATATATATGTGTGTAAATTACGTGTTTATATAGTGTTTTTGATGATAGTGTTGATATAGTGTTTTTAATCATAAACTTAATCGCGTTTGGCTATGATTAATTTTATGATGTTTATATGAAGTAGAGCATAAAGAGAACTAATCTCGTCCCATTAGCATGAACCCCGCGTATTATTCAATCGTAATTTTGTAGAAACATTAGGCTATTTTGGAAGCAGGAGATGTGAAAAATGTGCAGTGCCCTCGGCAAGACTCGAACCTGGACTTATCGAATACGCGCCGAGTGTGCTAACCGTTACGCCACGAACCTTGCAGAAAGGAGAGAGAAAATACCTTATATGCCCCCCTTTCAAAGGGCGACTGGGAATTAGGGGACCCTATCGCCAAATCCTGTAGGTGAAGAATCATCATCCACCATGTTTTAGTTCGGGCGCCACTGTACAGACATTATTATTTTCGAAGCAGGATATGTGAAAAATGTGCAATGTCTTCGCCGGGAATCGAACCGAAACCTCTCGAATGAGCGCCAAGTGTGCTAACCGTTACACCACGAAGGTATGCATAAGAAGGGAGAAAATACCTTATAGTGTTACATCGTAATCTGAAGCTTTCAGCTTGCTTTTTTTAATTTGTTTATTTATCATGTCAAAAGGCTCATAGATAGACAGAGCATAACATATATACAACTAAACTATGTGTCTTAACATGGTTTCAACACAAAAAAGAAGGCATTCGAAAGTTTTCTCTTATCATGGCAAAAGTTTCAATATATATATTGCTAATTAATAACAGTCTGTTTTCTAGCCATATAGCCACCTGCGTATGAGCAACTAAACGTTTCCAACCAAATCGAAAAATACAACCACCTGGATATATTTTTGTAATAGAAGCAATCATCATCATATATCTGAACCATTCCTTCATGAATTTCAGTTAGAATTTTCTGTTTAGTCTTTAAACAAAAACCGAACTGCATATTACTGGAATTCAGTTGTGGATAGCATACACATACCCAAATAAATAAATAAAAACAGCATTTCTGCTTTAGCTCACTCACCTTCCTGTTCGGAAACAGGTGATCAAGCAAAATTATGCATGCACTAAGATTACACGCAGATTAATTGATTATATGCACATTAACTGACTTCAGAGAAATAGAGAAAATACTCTGGTAAAAAACAGCAAATACATATCTTCACTGCTTATTATTTCAACTAACCGAGGAGAAATAAATTTTGATTTTTTTTAAAGTAATTACCAATTGTTATTGAATAGCATTTAGTTAATACATTTTGATAGCTGTTTTTGGATCTACGGTTTCATTATTTTCCAACAAATATTAAGTTACGTTTAGTTACAATTTGCTTTTTTCTCAGTAAAAAATTTTAAAAAAAACCTGATGTGTACACCACATGACTTCCTTGTACGGAATATTAAATTATACGCAATTTTCCTGCGTTTCATTTAAACATATTGAATTAACAGTTAACGAATTTTGAATTAAATCTACATGGTCGATAGCGCATAAACCACAATAGAATAAATACACTCTTTAAAGTTCACTATATTAATTTACCATAGCCACACTTCGACGCTAGGTTCACATAACAGCGTTAATCTCATACATTTCATAACTAAGAGTGCGCAAACATTATAGCATCTGAAAAATTACCACAATTTCAATTCAAATACTATAATAAATCTAAAACGATGTATAAAAGAAATTAGTTTTTACAGACGATTCAGCGCCGCTTACCTAACACGCATGCGCTTCTAATTAATTCAATTCTCACTTCGCGGTAAGGCAAAAAATACATTAAAATTCAAAATATTTTCATTAAAAATTGAAAGATATAGAAAAAGATAAAACATCAAGCACAGTTAAAACAATTAAAAAACAATTTTTACAGTTAAAATTATAGTTTATAAGCAAAAACAAGTTAATAACTTAAACGATAATTCCAGAATGATTCAAGCATAATTTAATTCGCAATAATAAAAGAAGATGTTATTTCGTTGTTGAGAAGCTTAGTTTCTCAAGATTGGCAACAAATCCACTATTCTGCTAAGTTTGAAATGTAAACAAATATAGACGCTATCATAACCAAAAATTAGGCTTAGCTGCACTTAAACTTTTAAATTGTTGATAATTCCACAATTATCGAATGTAGGTTAACTAATGGCATAAAAATCTTAACCGAAAGATAAGAACATAATTAAATCATTTTTAAAACAATGCACAACTTATAAATAGTATATAAGAACAAAGAAACTGAGCTCACTGAGCCGAGTAACAAAGTGGATACATATATATACATATATTTACATACTTTTGGTGCGGCCGATTGCAACCAAAATGCGAGGTGCACATTTACATGTTATAGCAGTCCTGTATACAAAATTTCAGCGTTATGAGGCTACTCGTTTTTGAGTTATGCGACATATATACATACCTACATACGTACGTACGTACGCACAAACGCCACGAAAAAATCTCTTCAGAATCCATTTTAAATCAGTTTTATAACTTTCTGGGGGGAAAAAGAGTCCTTTATTCTATCCTTACGTTTAGATATTACGCAAAAACATCCTTAAATTGCATTGGATAGCGGTCAAAATGGATATTTTCGTTGAAATATGATACCCGAAATTTTTCGCTATTACAATACTTCCTTTTTACTTCGTACAAGGAAGTAATAATGAAATGAAAATTTAATAAAAACGTCTCATGATAAGTTGCACCAGTAATTTCTTGCTTTTCAAGACTCCGATGCTTTATGTTATTTAGCATTACATCGTCCTTACGACAAATTACAAACCAGGATATCAACAAAATAGCGTGTATCCTTTGTTTGCTCCAAAATACAATTTTGCTTCAATGAACAATTTTAGACTTATTAGACACTAAGCAAAGATATCACGAACCTATGGAAAAAAATTCTAATACTTCTGCTATTGATTTTTATAAGGAAAAAGTTAACTTCCTACGTAACCAATAAAAAGCAGTCATAAAACATGCATCTAAAAAAAATAATCAAAAACGTTTTATGAGAGCGATATTATACCAATTTTTTTTATCCATAACTGAATAAAAATAATCTGATAAAAGTAACACCTGACTTTTTTTTTAATAACAGTAATTTATCTGACGGAAATAAACAGCTGCAAGGTAGAATTTTTTTGTAGTGAAAAATGATAAAATCATTATGCAATTTAATCCAATAAAAAAACTATATAATAATTTCCCCAAATGGAAAATTCCTTAGTGACAATTTTTTTTTTTTTTTTTTTTTAAAGTTACTGCAGTTCCACTTAAAGTAAACACTGTCCTAGGGCCTTTTTGGTTTTCATCACATAGGTTAGCTCTGATCAGAGTTTTGCAAATGCATAACATAGAAAAAAGACGGTAAAACTTAGTTAAATTAACTGCAGTTCATACCTTATGAAGTAAAAGCTGCCGTGGTGCCAATGGGAATTAAAGCCAATCTATATGTCTGAGGCAGCAGCGTCTCCCATTGGAGGTTGGTTAAGTCCTTTATTACGATCTGAAAGAAAACAATCGTCAAGTGTTTTGTCTGAAAAAAATTGGATTTTAGTAACTGTGAAAATTCAAGACAGGTGGCATGATTACTAAGGGTATTGTCCAGGAAAAGTTTATATTTTAGTTGTACTGAGAAAAAAAAGGGGGGTAGTTCATTATCTCCCGTTTTATTGGGCTGATTAACGAAATTCAAATTGCGTTTTTCATGTCTCGAAAGCGCGACTTAGGACATATGTTAGATTTATATATAGCATTATTCTAACATAGGTATTTTGACACAAAATGGGTCTTTTTCTGAAATAACATACCAATTTTTTTTCCATATTTCGATTTTACGACTCAAGTTATGCCTAAATATTAAATTTTGTAAAATTTGGTGCGAAATTTACGGTGAAATTCAAAAATTTAATTTGGCGAATTTTTTTCAGTTTTCGCCAAGAATAATTCACTTGGCGAAATTCTTAATACATGGCAACCTATTTTCTTATCTCTTCCATTATGCGGGAAGCGGAAAAAAAGTCATATCGTTCTTCTTTCAAATAATTTCAGCAGTGTGCGTAAACCACATTAGATGTTATTATCGCTATCAATAAATATGCCAAATTTCAAAACGAGCCAATATATAAATTCACGTATATCTTCGAAAATTTTGAATAGAAAGCTCTAGCTTTTTGTAGGTATACTTAGAAATACATCTACTTCAAGTTGATGGTAAAACTTCAAAAAAGGTTACAATTCAAATTTTTTTTCAAAATATTTATAACAATTATTTAAAAATAAATCATAAAAAATGGGTGAATTTTGTTTGGAGTGAACCTAAATTTCGAACTGTGAAAGAAGGAGTCAAGTGAGTGTAATAAAAAAAGAGATATTAATAAATACATACCAAATTGAATTAACATGGAGGAGCTAAAATTTTGAGAGCTAAATTTTTAAAAAACTACCCGTGCGAGTTTTACAAAACTTGGCAGTTTGGCATAACTTGAGTCGTAGAATCGAAATATGGAAAAAAATTGGCATGCCATTTCAGAAAAAGTCCGATTTTGTGTCAAAATACCTATATTAGAACAATGCTATATATAAAACTAATACATTCCTAAGTCGCGCCTTCCAGACGTGGAAAAAGCAATTTGAATTTCGTCAATCAGTCCAGTAGAACGGGAGATATAGAACTGTCCTTTTTTTTAAACCTCCTTTCCCGCGCAGTGTACATTCTAACTTTAGTTATGAACAAAGCATTTGACGAATTTTACATTTATGTCGTGTAGAAGTAAATCGTTGTCAACCCGATATCTTGCTGACTATAAAAGTAATAGCTGGGCGTCGAGTTGTCAGGCCTTCTGTTCCGTATAATTAATTACCTTTGCAAACATAACTGGAATCCTGAGTAAGAACAGGGAGCTTACTCAAAGCTATGTTCGTGCGTGTGTAGAAAATACATAGATAAGAAGGGTTAAATTTACCCTTTATTTCTCACAGCGTATAGTCGTTCCCGCACTTCGGGATACAGAGACCAGCACTTATGGTCTAAAACGTAGAAGATAAGAATTAAACTAACTTAACTAAATAAGAAGTAAACTTAGATGCTTTACAGATAGTAGCAACGCGAAGATTGGCCTTTTAACACTAGGTATGTAGTGAGCGGTATGCAAAAACTACAATACATCTTCAAATAATCAACGAGAACTAAATTCTGATCTTAAAGGCAGACATGAAAAGCGCGCGCGTGGTGAAGCAGAGAGAAGCCGCTCTCTCTCGCTTTTCCTTTTTGGATAAAAGCCATGTCTTAAATACCATTTGCAACCTCATTTGCATAGACAAATCTACTCGCGCTTATTCTAGCGGAAATGGAAAATAAGAGAAGTTAGTAAAGTTTTAAAAGAAAATAAACGTTAGTAAAACTTAAAATCCTTACAAAGTACCATCAGACAAGCGTCCTTTAAGATTAGTTTAAGTAGCAGAATTAAACCTTGACCTGGGGATAAATGTGTATCATTTTATTGACCAGCAGACGATGGCCAAATGAGATGATACAAAAGACAAACAAATATACACGAGGCAAAGACTGATAAAGAAACAATGAAATAATACACCGGATTCTCTTTTTTACACTTTTTAAAACAGTTTCAAAATAACACGGTGCCAATAAATAAATAAACATATAAATAAAAATAAATAATTCGACAGTGATTTTACAATACACAATGGTATTACTATTCATTGTGGGAATTTTCTACACTTGTTGCATGTACAGAGTGGCTAGAAAGTCGGTTTACACGTGCAGTTATTTTATTGTAACTGTAATAACACATATAGTTATTTATCCAATACATCCGTATGTGCATCACCATTACCTCTGCACAGCTTGAAACGCCTGAATGTCCCTACTGATCTGTTTTAGCAGCTGCGGTGTCGAATGCAGGAAGGCTTCAAGCACACTTGCCTGCACAGTATCACTGTCCACATGCTGGTTCTTTCCGACGTATGATTTGATGATCCCCCACAGGGCACTGTCTGGTGTCCTCATGGAGGTAGGAAGGCTTACCTCCATGGGTGTCCTAAGATCCGACCTTCGAGGATAAGGGTCTGGTGAATCTCAAACACTTCCTAGGCTGAAAGATTTCTCCCACGCGATCAAAATCTGACGATGTGGTGGCTCCTTACCAAACCGTTCAAGAAACCTCTATCACCAGTGTCATATTTTCGAAGTTGTGCTTCCATTCATGGACCCACACACTTCTCACTAAGCGCTTCTTCAAAGTGAAGCCATCTGCCATTGTTCTTCACTAACCACAGAAAAGCATGTCTCTGGCAAAATCGTGTTTAAATTCAAGTGAGGAGCGCTATTGCCATATTAGTGATCCAGATGGGAGTTTCAAATTTTAAATAGCTTACCATCTTAAAACCCCTATCACATGTGTTTCCGCTACGTGGGACTAGACGTCGAAAGGGACAATTCTCAGAACCCGCACTTTTCCGGGAATTCCTAAGTCGTTAGGTTACCATTTTCACTTACTACAAAGACTTGAACGCCAAACAGTAATCGATTATAGTTCAGACTGGGATCACGTGATCCTTCAGAAGCAGAACTTTCGTCTGATTGTTTGATCTCTACTCGGGACAGAACTCCAGCCGAAACATTTTCACCGAGGTTTCAAAAAATTCCACGTAGCCGGGACCTCGTTTCCGTAGCTAGGCGGGACTTCGCTTCCAGTGGACCTGTTTTTTCTAGGAATCCTCCCGTTTAAACCAGTGCTACCAGAATGTCGCTTCTCAGAAAAGTCCCGTCTAGTAGGGACTGTCTCTAGATGTGATAGCCTATTTTACATGCATTAGTTCAACTTTGTTGTTGTAGTTGTTGTTTCAAATCCCCTTGGGGCAGGAAAGCCTACGCCAAGTCCAAGAGACCTTTCCGCACAAGCAAATCGCAGATGTCGTCCTGCTCAGCCGACAGGCCCTTGGGGGAGTCTGTAACATCTAGAGGGCGCGTCCCCAGGTGGCGGATCAAGGAATGCCTCTGTTGGTTTTCCAATAGGCGGTAGAAGGAAAATAAAATACCTTCCGCGGACCAAGAGGCATAGAGGTCTAGTCAGTCTTCAGTCCTCGTGGTACTCGCTTCAAATGAAGCTGCATATTACCCTTCGCCATGAACCAGTTCAAGTTTAAACGGACGTTCTGGCCATACAGTACTTCGTGCACAAAGAGGTATGTGGGAGGGGCCAAAATCGCTGCGCAGTACATTTCAGTTAATTGTGCGGATTCTATTCGATACTGTAGACCGTTAGCATGATCTCTGTATGTGATGTATTTTCTTGACACTCCACAAATAAATTAACTGTAAAATCCAGTAAAATGAAAAACGTAGGGGGAAAATATTACACAAGATCTGAATAACTCAAGTGCTGAAAGCAATGCCCAATAACCAAATGTGCGTAAACGGATATACGTCTGTTGCCTGATAGTAAATGACCTTTGTTACAATTTTTTTAAAGTATTTTTATAATGTTATTTTTTTAAATAAAATTATGTTACAATAAACAACAACGAATTTCATTTTTTAATATCCTGAATTGATTTTCATACAAGGAAGCCTATCTGCCATTATTCTTTATTTTAGTGTACTTTCTTTTTCCTTTGTTTGTTTTAACACTATATTGCTCGGAACGTATCCACCGAGTAAAAAGAGAATCTGATGTACTCGATTTAGCTAGTGTAACTGTAGGTTTAGACGAAAAAGAGCTGTGAGTTCTTCTACTGTCTTGTAAAAGGTAAAGACCATATTTAAAATATTACTTTTTTAAAAGATGATCGCATTCGGAAAACAGTCATACAGAGGAGGCGATCGCTAATCCTGTCTTAACAGGATTCACAGAACATTCATCTTGTGTTTTATAGATACAGATAACAAATAGCCCAGTGAAGCCCATTCGTTATTTGAGCCTATGAAAGCCTATGAAAGCTGTCTGCCTAAGGGCGCTATGCCTTCGTGAAGGACTTGCTAATGAAAACTGGTTTGTATTTACGTTACACATGGAAAAATAATGAAAACCAACCATGCAGCCCTCCATTTGCTAGGTTCCGGGTCAAACTACAAGTATCCAGCGATCTAACCGCTTGGCCACAGGTGGGGCCAGAATGAAGCAAGGATTTCCATTTCCACAAGAACTGTTTAATATCAGATGCTTAGTGTATCGGGCTTAATGATATTTCTGTGCAAATACATTCTTTGCCAAAAGGTTCTTAGAAGTCAAATTGCCTTTTAACCTGTACGCTCAGTTCTGCTGGAAAAAACTGTCCTCGTTTATATATAATCCTAATTTGAAACAAGGTAAAATGATAATACATAACACAGTAAAAGAGACATGGAAAAATAAAAACGTTATCGCCTTTCTCAAAAAGCATTTTGTTCCCGTATACAGAAAATTGTATGGAGGGTGGTGGTGATAAATCGATTTTGTGATTAATCACATTAACGGTGAATTCCGCAAACCACTAAATTGCTAAATAATGTTTCTTCCATACATAAAGTGATAAAGTGGCGGTGAAGCTTTTTTAGTTTTATGGTGATGTAGAAATGGCCGTAATCAGTAGCTACAACCTTTATAAAGAAACAAACCATCCCTCTACACACACACACACACACAAAAAAAAAAAAAAAAAAAAAAAAAAAAAAAAGACAAATGGAACAACGCTAATAATCCACCTTGTGTTCTGTCACCAAGAATGAATTTACTAAGATTACATTTCACTGTTAATCACTGAACAAAACCTAAGATTATCTACTCAGATTTAGGAAGAAATCACAAACAAAAACTGCTCATTATGGCGATTAATAGTTCCATACTTGGTAAGTAACATGAGGCCACGTGAAAACATCAATTACGCAAGTATCTGAGAATTGTTTAAAAGTACCGAAAGAATTTGCCTTTAACTTACTAAAGCATAATAAATATTTTACTAAATGGAATTGCACAGGGATCATAAGAAAAAAGTATATTTCATATTTTCAGAATCTTCTCATCCATAGTATTACGCATGTTTCATTAAGTTCATAACACTCTAATTTATTTTAAGAAATTTCGTAATTGAAAATAGAAACAGAGAGATAAATTGACATAAATAATGATTTCGGTAAGTCTCGATTTCAATATGACGATATCTCTGATGAAAGTCTTAAAATACTAAATTTTTAAATAACTGTTTTATGAAATCCTAAAACACATCATTAGCTGTATGGATCAAAAACTCCTTTAGCAATAATGCAAAGAATTCATTAGTAACTATATCGTAGAAACTAAGAGTAAAAAAATAAAGCATATAACATTATTGATGTAGAAATGTTATAATGTTTAAAAAAAAAGATAAGCAAAAGCTATTTAAAAAAAAAAAAACTTTTTGAATTAAAGGATTCAATTCAATTTACTAAAAAGCGAATTTTTCTCTCTAATCTGATATTTTTCATTACATGCGACAAAGAATAAAGTCTTGAGGATTTTAAATTAAAATTATAAAACAGAAATTGAAGCGAACAGAAGAAAACATTCTGTTTGAATATGTCATTTCTATAGTATTGTAGAAGAGAGCCATACAAATTTTTTTAATCATACTTATATGAACAAAAATATTTTTATTGTTTATTTCTGTGCTTTATTTCATACCGCAGTTGATTAAAATTTGAAATTTAAAAACTTTTTTTTTCTTTTCATATTTGATTTTTATACTTTTAGCATGCAGTAAAATAACAAAGAAAATAGTAACTGCATCTGAGAGTCGAAAAATTATTCATTCATTTAACCTGGTATAAGATTAATTCAATACATTTAAATTCCTGTTTGATTCAGAAATATGATCCCATCTGACGTAAAATATTGGGGTAGTAAACAATAAAAGATTAAATATTTTAATTTGAAATTCTATCATTCTAAACAATTGCATGATAGCTAAAAACTCGAAAGATTTTTTGAAAAAACTCCAAAATTCAGTGAATTGCTTTAGAAATTCTGAAAAACATTAATTTAGAAAAGTAATTTCCGACCTACCTGCAAACACAAACATAAAAGTGTTTAACTTAACCGTTAATCGGGGATCTCGGAGCAAAATTCAACACTGAAGCAAAAAAAAATATCTACATCAAACTTTGAAAACATTTCTGTAGAATATACAGCGTTGCTAACGCAAATATGAATGTGCAGAAAATATCAAGATAATCGGACTGTCAAAAATTAATTTCGAGATGTCATGTGTATTTTAGCTAAAATAGTTATAAATTATTTTTATGCTAATTCTCTTCTGTACATCTAGTTTTTCTAACGACCGTTACCAGAATGCTAATTAGATTGAATCTAAATTTCGGAAGAATTTGTAACTGAGAGAGCTATAGCAACTCGCCAGAAAGCAATTTATCCCTCAGACGTCCGTTTAGGTACCGATTTCGGTTCTCATGAGTAATTTTGTCTTTGTAAATGCACAAAAGCTGCGATAGCTAAAGCCAAGCTGGAAAAAATACGTAAGATGTTGAATTTTATCTTCTGTATTGTATCTTAAACATTCGAATATAGAAGACCTGGTTAATAGCCGTGTATAGTTTTTATTAAAAGTTAGTTATGTTACAAAATGTAGTTTAATAAAACTATTATTTAAAAAAAAAGAAAAATCTGAAAGGTTTCAGATTTTAAATTACGTCCAAAGGGGCGTTTTTTTAAGATTTTGCGTGTTACCTTTATTTATTAAATATCACGTTCTTCGCACTTAAAGTATAAAATTCAGTTCAAGAGCAATATCGCAAAATAATTTTAAAATGAGCATATCTTTAGAATTTTCGATACACCGTCTCGCGCGATCGAGATAAAAATAAATGTTTTTTCTGTACAACGTTGCCATTGCTCGCTTTGAAATCCTTGAGTTTGTTAGTAAAAAATTCGTTAAGGTTTTACAAAATATGATATACATAATAAAAAAATTCCAAATTTGGGCTACCAGATGCCCAAAGTTGGATGAAAACGCTTAATATTCAAAATTTGATAGCTCTAAGTACCGTCGTTTTATCACAGTGCGAGAAACATACATACATTTATGCAGATTCTTCATTATTTAATTTCTTCAAATATAAAACAGGGCGATAATGTTCGGTGGTAACAATTTGAAACGTGAAACAACGCTGTTAGTGAATAGACGCAAAATGCCAAAACGCCTAATTATAAGTGTTTAATAACGCTTTTCTTCTTAAGTTTTAGCGCTTGTGCAGTGAGTTTAGACTCCTAAATGGGAAAATTAGAATTCGTGTAAGTGCTTTGCTTCCCATCAAACTTTACTACATGAGGTCTTTTGAAAATTTCCCCCTTTTTAGCCTCACACTAAGGAACAGGTAAGTGGCATTCCCATTTCAGCCTTTCCATTCAAGTTCTATGCTAATGCGAAAATTCAATAGCATGTGACAGTGGCTTGACTGCGAAGTATGCATGAGGTAGTGTCGCAATGAAACTCCATCTTTTAAACCTCGTATTCAGAATTAGATACAATACTAATAATATTCACAATTAGATACAAGATTAGTGTCACTGGCGTTGATACCTAACACAGAAAATTTGAAGACTTTTTGTTGAGATAAAAACGTGTGGTAAAGCATGTATTATTATTTCGTTTGGCCTGTTACTTTGAACACCTTCTCTTTCGCCAAGTGTCTTCTTACAAACTATAGTGAGGGGAGGGTAATGGAAAAAAACACTAAAAAAAAAAATCATATATATAGGTTTTTATCTTCAATACCTGTAGATGGAAAGAAGAAGCCTTAAGTGACACGACTTTTGTTGCCAGTTCCAGATAGCCTGAAGTGGGAAAGGCTGAAATGGGATATCATGAATTGGGAAAGGCTGAAATGGGATATCATGAATTGGGAAAGGCTGAAATGGGATATCACGAAGTGGGAAAGGCTGAATAGGATATCTAACATGTATAAACATGGGAAAATTAAACAAGTGTAGTTTAATACATAATTACGTTTACAAAGTTTTGACTCAATCAAAAAACAGAGGAACAAATTAAATAAAAACATGTATAAAAAATTGAAAAAAATTAAAAGAAAAATTCAATGGCAGAATCCTTGTGAAAATTTTATAAATTAAAACTTTGCAGTAGTCGGTATAAATACGTTTCCTCATAAGAATGCCAAGGAAGGAAAACTAGCCAAGGTTGGTTTCTTCTTTAAATTAAGTCACAAGCAGCGACAAAAACGTGACACGGTTGATAGCAGTAAAGTCTCCGCCATGTGCCTATTCAATTCTCCAGAGGCGGGGGAAGATGAAAGCGGGACAGAAATGTCAAAACGAGATAGCATTCTCAGAAACACGTTCAGCCTCCATGCTCCAGCCTTTCTGCTTGTTGAAACGAAAATGCGTGAGTCTGGCAGTTGTTATTTATGAACAAAAAGAAACATGAAATTCAGTTTGATTCCCTGAGCTCGAGGATAATGAAAGTTTCGTGGAACTGCTTGCATAAAATTTTGATTCTAACCACGATTCCGCAGTGCAGGATTTGGGTAGAAAAATATTTAGACTGTACTATGCTATTCAGCGTTTACTTTTCATTGTTTATTACATAAGCAGCTGATTTTTATATTAAAGACCAAGCTATTATAAAATTTCACACGATAAAACTGACTTGACATATCTCGAAGTTTTACATAAAAGGTATAATATCGAAAATTAATTTTTGTTATCATTCTTTCGGGTTTTTTAATCATAATAATAATTTTTAAATCATGTAAAATATAATCTTCAAACAGCATATTTCATACAACTCTATGCATTTTGAAAGAGCCTGACCAAAGTACATTTTAAGTTTGAAATAAATAATAATAAAAAAAAGCCATATTCCTTCTTCCGACTGTTGAATGGTTTAAGGGATTACGGCAAAGTACACTAGGGCTATCTCCCTAAGGGAAGGAATGCCTTCGTAAACTTTCAGAGGGGAATTGACTTGTATGGGGAAAACCACGCCCATGCAGCTAACCCGTTCGCCTGGTATCGAATCCAGGTCGGAACTACCAGTGTTCAGCGATATTACCGTTCGGCCGCTGACGAACCCTCCGACTTGCAGGGACAAGACTGGTGTTAAAATTCCTAATTTAAATTGACAGATTTTGATGAAATGAAAGGCTTAGAGAAAATCTAATTCCCTATCACAAGAAATTATTTCAATAATTTTAGATGAAAAAAGTCCGACAATTTCAATAGAAAACATGTAGAAAGAATGATTAACAAGCCAACAGAACAGTAAGAACGTACCTACCTTAATATTTTTTTAACTAATTTTTACTTCAATATATGTACATAAGCCATATTATATTTTTCCCGGAAAATGTATAGTAAAACCCACTTCAAAAGTACAAATTTTAGAGAATATTATGTTATATTCAAATCAAATTTACTCACTGCTCAATCAAATTAGCAATTCTTATACATCACAAGCTTAGTATATTTGCTTAAAAATGTGCTACACATGTTTACAATTTAATATTAATTGCCAAAGATAAAATTCTCTCTTGGTTTCCAAGCTTCCCTCTTGATTTAGCTAAACACATTCAATAATCAAAATCGCTGAAACAACCTTGTATTTGGCGTACATTTACTAAAAACACTCAATCGATTTCGAGGACAGCTACAGGTCCCTCCTCATCAGGAGAACAAAATATCTAGAAAGGGGTTTGGATATTACATTCAGTAATATTTTTTTCATTATTAAATGATTCTAAATGCTTTTTTTTTTAACTTCTCAGGAAAAAAACTTCTTCGAAGTGTTATTAATTTCAATTTCGATAAAAATTACTTCCGCAGTGAAAAGTTTCTTGTCAATAAACGATACATAAGATCTTTCGACTTGTGCTTTGAATCTATGGCGAACCCGTAGGCACACAACAATACTTTTGAAATTTTGTTTCATTGGTAGATGTATTTTTATTTAGACAAATTATTAGGGATGTATTTTCGTCATTGCATTTTACTGGAAATCTAGACTTATCCTCTCATAGAATTATTCATATGATTCGAAATATAAATTATCAGGTATTTTCTTCCTCCTTCCAACATGCCTTCGTGGTGTAACGGTAGCACGCTCGGCGCGTATTCGAGAAGTCCAGGTTCGCGTCCTAGCGAGGGCACTGCACATTTTTCACATCTCCTGCTTCAAAAATAGCGTAATGTCGCTACAAAATTACAATTGAATAATACGCGTAGTTTATGCTAATGGGGAGAGATTATTTCTCTCTGTGCCTTACTTCATAAAAACATCAAAAACTTAGTCGAGTTTGAGTATACCGAAACATCAAAAACACTATATAAACATGTATTTTAGACATAAATAAACAGTATTTTACGCAAACGTTAAACACGACTCCGCAATTTCCCCATAAATTTCAATTTTATTTTCGGACTTCCTTTTAAAGTGTAAACCAAAATGTCAGTGAAACAAGAAATAGTGAAAAATTCTTTATCTAGTGGAAAAATTCAGTTCTTAATATGCATAATGTTCTTAAAGCATAAGTGATTTCAATTCTTAAAGTATAAATGTAATCGTCAGATATGTAAAACAAAAGAATGCTTTAAATTTTTGAAATCTCTAACATTACAAAAGCGATCATTTCAGGAAAAAAAAAAACACACACACACACACACACAAGAAAAAAAAAATCCCTTTAAAAATTGTCGCCTTACGCAAAACATGATCCTCGATCGTCATTCCTAGAAACATTTTACGTGTGATCACGTTTAAGATAAGAAATTCTAGGAAATAGGCAAGATTGAAATCCCGCGATTTCAGAGATGCACGATTAAATGAGTGTTTGAAACTTGATTTAAAGAAAAATATAACTTTTTCGCTATATTCCATGTCCACAAAAGACCGATTTGGTGTTTTATCTTTTTCTATATCTCTCAACCTTTAAAACAGATATTTTCAATTTTCATGTATTTTGGCCTTGTCGCGAAGTGAGAACTGAATTAATTGAATGAAAAATATATCTCTACTGAAATTCCTGGAAATAAGTTTAAATGAAAGGCAGCAAAAAATGCGTAAGTCCAAAGGGGGCAGTTTGCCTAGACGGACTATTAATTTCGTTTTAGCATTTTGCTTTGATTCACTATAAATATCGGTTCACTTTTCAAGTTGTTGCCACCAAATATTAGAGCCCTGCATGAAAAGAAATATAAAGAAATTAAATAATGAAGAACCTAAATAAATGTATATATAACAACGGTACCTAGATCCATCCAATTTTGAATAAGATAAGTTTCTACCCGAATATGGACATCCGGAAGCCCAAATTTGGAATTTGTTTAATTATCGATTTCATATTTTGTAAAACTTAAAGGAATTTTTGATTAACAAACTCAACGATTTCAAAAGCAAACAATGGCAATACTGTGCGTGGGAAGAAAAAAAATTATCTCATGCGCGCGAAAATGTGTATCGGAAATTCTAAAGATATGCTCATTTTAAAATTATTTTGCGATATTGCTCTTGGACTGAATCCTGTGGTTCAAGGGCGAAGAACGTGATATTATTGAACAAATAAAGGTAACACACAAAACATTAAAAAAAAAATGCCCCTTTAGGGCGCAATGTAAAAGCTCTGAAAGCTTTTAAATTTTTTTAGCCCGAAGGGCGTTAACCCAGAAGGCCTATTAACTTCGTTTTGGCATTTCGCGTTGATTCGCTATGAATGTCGGTTCAGTTTTAAAATTGTTGCCACCAAACATTATCGCCCTGAATTATATTTTAAGAAATTAAATAATGAAGAATCTGCATAAATGTATGCATGTTTCTCGCATTATGATAAAACAACGATACCTAGAGCCATACCATTTTGAATAAGATACGTTTCTACCCTAATATGGGCATCTGGGAGACCAAATTTGAAATTTGTTTTATTATCGATTTCATATTTTGTAAAACTTAAACGAATTTTTTATTAGCAAAC
>KK119460.1:197910-217429 GCA_000611955.2 Stegodyphus mimosarum
GTGTGTGCGTGCGTGCGTGCGTGCGTGTGTGTGTGTGTGTGTGTGTGTGCGTGCGTTTGTTTGTTTGTTTGTTTTAATTTCTTTCATACATTGTCACAATATTTGAATAGAATGTGTGGCAACGCTTAGATAATTCTTCAGATGATATACATAATTTTTGTGCATTCTGAGTTATAAAATGAATGAGATGTAACGCTGTTAAGTGAACCTAGCGCCAGAGTGTCGCTATGGTAAACAAATATAGTGAATTTTAAAGAGTGCATTTATTCTATTGTGGTTGATGCGCTATCGACGAAGTAGATTTTATTCAATCCAATAAGTTTAAATGAAATGCAAAATGCATATAATTTAATATTCCGTACAAGGAAGTCATGTGGTGTATAGATCAGATATCTTCTAAAAGCTTGATTTCCCACGAACAAAATGGGTGGTACAAAAAAATCATTTACCCTTATAATAAGGAACTATTTTCATATTTCAGATATTATGCAAATTTTGCGCACAAAATAAATTAACATTACGTATATTCTAAAGTAAACATGAATTATATTAAAATTCATACTATAATACTCTTACAATGCTTTAAATGAATGACAAATCCAAACTGTTAATGTTATCTGGGTTTTCAAAACCTTCGTGGAAGAATTTTTAAGACGTAGCTTGTAGCTTCTGTTTATATACAAGGTGTTTATAATTTAATCACCACATAAGAAAACTAAACTTAAACGTAATTTTATAAAGTGATCGGAAATAATTTATGTCCACGTAACCTTTATTCAAGGAAGAATTTATGTTTAATTTTTGGGAATGACTACAGAAAACTTATTTGTTCACAGACAAAATGGCTTCATGCATTGAAAAAGCAATGCTGGTTCTCTGGTAATGCGAAACGAAATAATCGAAAACAATTTAAAGGGATTCCGACATGAATTTAATAAACCTCCACCAACAGAACAATCACTTAAAAGATGGTTAAAACAGTTTCGAGAGAACGGAGGACATGTTTTGCATAAAGGAAGTGCCGGTAAGCCAAGCATCAGTGATGAAAATCTTTCCGCTATTCCAGATGTGTTTGTGCACAGTTTCAGCAAATCCATTCGCCGTGCCCAGCCTGCAAACAGGAATTCCTAGATCGACTGTTCATAAAGTTGTTTATAAACGGTTGAAACTGACGTATAAATTGAAATCTGTCAACAAATCAAACCTAATCATCGAGTCGTTTGTACGGAATCTTCTGTACACATTCTTCAAGCATGTGAATAATGACGATCCGTTTCTTCAGAAAATCGTATTCACTGGCGAAGCAATGTTTCATTTTCAGGAGAGGTTTACAATATAACTGCAGGATTTGAGAATCAGAAATTCCGCACTGTGTAAGCGAAATTGGGCGAGGTAGCCCTAAATTTAACGTTTGGTGCTCACTAACTGATAGCAAAATGGTTGGTCCATTCTTTTCTCGGAGTCATCAGTTAATTCGGACTTTTACTTCGATACTGCTGTACTTCAATCAGAAGAAATGCAACCAAACTTCCGTTATAACAGGATGGGGATTCCTGTCATTGGGCTACGCCCGTGCGTGACTTCCTTGATGAAATATTCCTCCATCGTTGGACAGTAAAGGTGAACCGATTTCATGGCCACATGGCCAGAAGTTTTCTCTGGCCAGTTCTCCAGAAGTCATACCACCAGACTTGGATTTCTGGAGATACATTAAGAACCGAGTTTATGCTGCAGAGATTGGCAGCATCAAAGAATTAGAAAATCTGATCACCACATGACTTCCTTGTACAGAATATTAAATTATACGCACTTTTTTCTTGCATTTCATTTAAACTTATTGGATTAAATTAAATCTATTTCCTTGAAAGCGCATAAACCACAACAGAATAAATGCACTCCTTAAAATCCACTATATTTCTTTACCACAGCGACAGTCTGGAGCTAGGTTCACTTAACAGCCTTACATCGTATTCATTTTATAACTCAAAATGCACAAAATTTATATCATCTGAAGAATTATCTAATCGTTGCCACATGTTCCATTCAAATACTATAATAAATCTAAAATGATGTATAAAAGAAATTAAACAAACAAACAAAAACAGGAAACAGTTTTTCATAGACGATTCAGTGTTTCTCATTCAATTAATTCAGTTCTCACTTCGCGACAAGACAAAAATACATAATAACTGAAAATATCTGTATTAAAAATTATCAAGTAAATCTTAAAGACTTATTTCCTCGAACAAATTCCAAAATGGATTCAGCATGATTTAATCCGTAATAATAAAAGAACGCGTTATCTTTGCCGTTGCGGAGCTTAGTTTCTCTAGATTGGCAACAAATCCAATATTCTCCTAAGTTTGAAATGTAAACAAATATGTCCGCCACGAGAAAAATGATTAGGCTTAGCCGCACTTAAACAACTTTTAAATTGCTGATAATTCTACAAGGTCTTGCATGTAGATTTAGTAACGGCATAAACCTTAACCGGAAGATGAGAACAACATAATTCGATCATTTTTAAGCAAAAAATGCGCAATTTACGAACATATAAGAATAAAAAATCTGAGCTCACTGAATCGAGTAACAGACTGGGTATATATATCTATAGCAGTTCTATATACAAAATTTCAACGTTCTGAGGGTACTTGTTTTTGAGTTATGCGAGATACATACATACGTACGTACGTACGTACAGACGCCACGAAAAAGTCTCTTAAGAATCCATTTTAAATCAGTTTTATTATTCGTTTGGGAAAAAGACTCATTTATTCTGTCCTTACGTACAGATGTCATGCAAAAACATCCTCAAATTACATTCGATAGCGGTCAAAATGTCTATTTCCGTTGAAATATGATACCCGAAATTTTTCGCGATTACGATACTTCATTTTTACTTCGTACAAGGAAGTAAAAGTCGAAAAGTCCAGAGGGTAATCAAGAACATACCTGATATCTTCCGAGCAACTAATGGTGCTCATGTTCCAGTGTATTAATACAAAATTATTAAAAGTGCTAAATAAAATTCAGTAAGTTTTTTCCCTCTATCTGTTATTCTGTATTATTTAAAACATATCTCTATCGGGTCGGCAAATTATGGACATCCTGTATATTAATGTTATACAGTGATTCTTATAAGAATGATTCTCAATTTCCTTTTCAATGAAATTCTTTTAATCCATTTAATTAGATGTAAGTGACGCTCATAAACATATATATAGATTTTGATTAATATACAATAGTGCAGAGCTGTTAGGCATAAGCATTCAGAATTATTAGACTTAAGACCTTCGTTAGGGCATTTCTTAAAACACAGAAAACAAAACCATGTTCCGAAAACAGAATGCCAGGAGTACTGCCTAATGGCTGACAACATTAATTCATAACAGCAATTATATATATCATTCTTCCTTTTTTAGGCAAATATTAGAAGATTTACTTAGTTAACGTAAGTCCAAAGGGTCGAATGGATTGAGCATCTTATTCACCCGACTGAGCATGCGTGTGTGATTCCTTCAAGGACAATCCCTGAAGGACTATCGTTTTCGTTTTGCGATTTTGCGTCGGAAACATTAAAAGTCTAAATCACTTTTCAAGCTGTTGCCACCAAATCTTGAAGCCCTGTATTATATTTAAAAGAATTAAATAATGAAGAATCTGCATAAATGTATATATAGTTCTCCAAATGTGATAAAACAACGGTACCTAGGGCCATCCAATTTTGAATAACGTATGTTTCCACCCGAATATGCGCATCTGGAAGCCCAAATTTGGAATTTCGAATTTGTTTTATTATCTATTTCATATTTTATAAAACTTAAACGAATTTTTAATGAACAAACTCAACGATTTAAAAGCAAGCAATGGCAACACTCTACGGGGGGGGAAACCTTTTTATCTCCAGCGCGCTTCAGAACTGTGTATCGGAAATTCGAAAGATATGCTCATTTTAAATTATTTTGCAATATGGCTGTTGAACTGAATTTTATGGTTTAAGTGCGAAGATCATGATCTTAATAAATAAATATAAATCTTAATAAATAAAGGTAACACACAAAACGTTAAAAAAAAACGCCCCTTTAAACGTAATTTAGAATCTGAAATCTTTCAGGTTTTTTTTTTTTTTTTTATTTTGCAAATAACTCGCCTAGTTCTCCTTTAAAAATTTAGTCTTTTAAATCTAAAAATTCAGGATTTTTAACAACCCTAAATTTACATCAATATTACTGTAATATACGTCTTTTTAAGCTCTAATTACCTTTCCATTTTTTCTCACTGAACTTGCAAGTATTTGTCATATGCACATCTAGGGCGGTATTGCCATTACGTGAAATACAAGATGTTCCATTGTGAGTGGAACAAAAGAACAGCATAGTACAAATTCTGTAATTAATTTATTAAGCTGAAACGAATTAATTCCGAAAATACAATTATACAATTTTTATCTGGCAAAAGCGAAAAGTCTTCCGGTTCTGAGATCGCCACTAGAGGCACTGTTAATGAAAATGGCGCCATTCATGCAGAAGAAAGCGTACTGTGTTTTGGAATACACCAGAACAACATCGTTTATCATCGTTCAAAGACATTTTCTCACGAAATTTACTAAAGAACCACAGCATCGTCACGACATCGAATGGTGACACGAGCTAGAGAGAAATTATGGCAAATCAAATTTCAAGTAGGTTCTGTAACCGCTCGCACGTATGTCGGCGACTTATTGGAACTCCAAGTTAGATTGCTTAGGGGTACTGTTGGCCCAGAATTTTTGCTAATGGACACATGCTAATGATTCCATGCTCGGCTTCATCAAGCTTATGTGGTGTCAGAATGCTTGCAAACAGAAGATATCACTCGAATGAATTGACCACCTTATTCACCCGACTTGAACACGACTGAGGGGGCATGTGCAAAATACACGGCGCTGAATTTCAAAGCGCCATATTCCTCCTCGAACCCTCCAAGAACTAAAGAATGCACTTTTAGAAGAGTGCTGTGCAATTCCACAAAACTTGATCAACACTTTGGTGAAGTTTATGAAATCAAGATGTGAGGTTTGAGTATCAGTACGAGGTGACCATACACCGTATTAAAGCAAAAAATATTTCAACAAGAGGTGGCTTAATTGTTCCATCATTTGCCAGTTTCCATAAATATGGTTTTAATATCAATATTCTGCGAACAATCAACTGCCAGACATTGTAATTTATGTTAATCAATACTTTTGTTCAAGTTTCTATTAATAATTTCTCATTAAGCGTCAGTTACGTTTTATTTCTGTCATTATCCTTTAATTTTGATCACCGTGTATGTGTACATATTCTTTGGCAATCCTCAATTTGACATTTTACGTTAGCGTATCTCTCTACGTATCCCTTTAATAACAAAATAGTTTATTAATTATTAAATTTTTTCATTATCAATTCTTATTTGTATGACCGATACCTAATCGCAATCTATTCGCAAGTTGTTCCAAAGACTAGACCTTCATCGTGGTATCGTCAAAATATGGAATAACTCCATTTGATTTGCTTATATATATTAATTCAGAAATTTTTATTCCATATTGCACTTATTTTACGTTATTAATTTTTCTATGCCTTATAATTAAAGCTTTGAACTTCAAGATATATCGTTTACTAAAGCTGAAAATACGTAATGAAGATACATTGAGAAATAAGATAAGTCGAAATGAGATAAGCTGAAGATACATTGAGATAAATCTTTTCTTGTAAAGTAAACACTTCCTTTTGTATTACGTAATAACTGACTTACACCAGAAATAATATATCTGTCATCTTTCATTGAGCATTTTGAGCAAGTGATTTTATGATAGTAAACCACCTTAGAATAATGGAAAAGGTAAAACAAATTAGGAAACTGGAAAGGGAAAAGAAAATCTACACTATTAAAATCTGTACGCCTCTGTCTGTCTGTCTGTTCGTTGGTTTGTTTGTGGCATTATCTCCTCAGGAACTATGAAGGTTAGGAACGGCAGGAAGTTGAATTTCAAGAGAGGTACACCTCGGATTCCAAAATTTCGCTGGAAGCCATTTCGACCATTCTCATCTTCGTACGACTTTAATAGCGGAGTTTTGCGCTCATTTTTTCAGAGTGGCAACAGTCTCGCACGCTGGAGATAAAAATCTGCTTTATTTCGAGAAGTGTTGCCACAGCTCGATTTCAAATGGTAGAGTTTGTTAATAAAAAATTTATACGCTTTATAAAATATGAAATAAAAATAGCATTCCCAAAAATTAAATATATTATTTCCGATTGAAAAAATTCGTGGGAAGCCATTTGGACTGTTCCCATCTTCGTACGACTTTAATCAGCCGCGATATTAATTAAAAACTCTGAAAGCACTAATTTTCGCCGTCATTTTTCCGAGTGGCAACAGTCTCGCGCGTTGGAAATAAAAATGCTTTGTTTCGAAAAGTGTTGCTGCTGTTGGCTTTCAAATCGAAGTTTGTTAATCAAAAATGTGTAAGTTTTACAAAATATTTAAAAAAAAAAAAAAGTCTGAAAGTTTTCAGATTTTAAATTACGCCCGAAGGGACTTTTTTTTTTTTTTATTTTTTTCCGTGTTACCTTTATCTATTAAATATCATGTTATTCGCACTTAAACCATAAAATTCAATTCAGCAGCAATATTGCAAAATAATTTTTAAATGAGCATATCTTTAGAATTTTCGATACACAGTCTCGCGCGGTAGATATATATATATATTTTTTTTTCGGACATTGTTGTAATTCATTGTTCGTTTTGAAATCTTTGAGTTTCTTAATCAAAAATTCGTTAAAGTGTTACAAAATATGAAATCGATAATAAACAAAATCCAAATTTGGGTTTCCAGATGCCCATACTCGAAGGAGGATTACGTTACTCAAAATTCGATGGCTCTAGGTACCGTTCTTTTATGACAATGCGAGAAACATACATACATTTACGCAGATTCTTCATTATTTAATCTATATATATATATATATAAAAGGACTAGTGCCGTAGTGAAAATCTGCGGACCTTTGTAGTGATCTTGGTGTAGGACCTTAAACATCACATAAGAAGATCAGTGAGTATTTATTAAATTAATGAGTATTTACTTAAGTAAAAATCATTCATATTTGCTTAACTCTTTGACTACTAACGGGGCATACATGTCCCACTAAAAGTTTAAAAATTACTGCTGGGTTAAAAAGTACTTAGAATCTCCTGAATGTTGGAGATCATCTTCCAATAATTGGAAAATCAAGGCGCCGCTGTGCTCGTTATACACAAATGAACATAGAGAAAAGAACAAATATGAGTTGCCCAATGTGTTATGTTGGGTCATGCAAAGAATACTTTATCCTGTACTATACGATGTAAAATCTATTTCATATACTAAAGTTTTTCAGAATACTAGGTGTGTTTATAGTAAGTCGATTGCTACGTGTGGGTCATATGTGTCCCAGACTTTGGCTTGAAAATCGTTTGTCAAAAATAAATCCCAAACGCTAAATTTATCTTATTTATGACATATTATGTTCACTTGGAGAGAAAACGGGGTAATTTTTTTTTAATTCGTAGTCAAATTAGAGCACACAAATAAAAATTAACGGCCAAAGGCTTAATAATTGAACATATTTTGTAATAAAAGCAAATTTTATAACGCAAAATATTTTTGTGAAAGTAGTTTTCTTACTTTTACTTTAACTTTGCAGGTTTTTTTAACTTGTTTATTACTTTAACTTGTGAACTTTAAGTATAAAAAAAAAACTGACTTCCGAATCAAGCTCCTTGAGATTTTTTTAAAAGCCCGCCGAAGTAGGCTCTTTAAGAGAACAGGGTTGTGGTAATTAATTTGTACCATTTCCTGTGTCTCTACAATGCTGAAAATGTAACAGCTACGTAAAATATAGTAAATAAATTAATAAATAAAAGTTTTTATAAGATAAGCTTTTCATAAAATAATTAATGAACTAAAAAGAGAGAAATAATTTTTCATATATTTCAATGGAAACAAGATATTTAATAATTCTATTCTCAAAATTCATCTACAACTTTATATCGCGAATAATAAAAGCGTCAGGCGCTCCTTCATAAATTTATAAAGATAATGGCTTAAACTTTTGACAGTGTAATTCGATTCAAAGATTTTGTTATTTGGCAGCACATGCTTTTATTATTCGTTATATAATACTATAGATGAATTTTGTAAACAGAATTATTTAAACTCTTGTTCTATGATATATATATTTGTACAAATTTTCATAAAAATAAGCAAAATTTAACGAAGTTATGCTGGAAACAAATGAAATCCTATTTTTGCAATCGAAATAAATTATTCGATAAATTTACAGTTATCACTCACATTATTCGGAAGGCCATAAAAATTCAATTGTCCATAAACTTCTAAAATTTCCATAACTATACAAAATGTAAGGCAAAAAGGAACATTTTTAAAAAACCACTCTGTTCCAGATTTGTTTCTCAGTTCCTCTATTATATATCAAATATTTCATATTCAGGAAGATTTAAGAATGCCAAGTAATAATCATAAGGATAATCACTTTCTATTTCAATGGAACGATTATAAAGGTACGGTACTCTTAAAAAAACATAAAGTTTAGCAAAAAACGGGAAATAAATATAGATATAGAAAAAAAAATAAGGTTATGCATAATTTTAATCATCTCGTGATTTTCAAACGTAAAAATAAATAAAAGATCCTACTCATTTAACAATAGACCTCAACAATGCAAACAAAACAAAAATATACCTTTCTAAGGCAAACTGCTTACCTCCGGTTTTCTTCTTTTTGGCATGACAGATCCATGAGTTTTTCGTTTTTAGTTACCCTCCATGTATTCTTCCAAAACTTTGTTGAATTCCTTCTGATCAGTCGCCAACGTTTCACATGCAGATTTTTACTACAATTTTCAAATAGAATTTAGCAAATCGAAAAAGAAAGTGTTCGTAAGTTGAGCTCACGGCCAGTCGCCGGTTGAACACAAAGTTATCATACACGTTGACCGGCGAACTTTGCTAGCCACTTTCATTTGTGGCAGAAACCTCCATGTGCAGGGTTGCCGTAATTTTTTTTTTTTTTTTCTAATTTTTATTATTCCCGTGAAGCTCGCCAAATGGATGAAAGCGGTGAAATTGCCTTGGCAGCCTTTTGGCGAATATTTTTTCTTGGCGGAAAATACGTCACGAAAAATGAGGTGGAATTCGACGCTTGTCGAACGGATCATTTTTCTTGCTAATTCTTCATTCTTTCTCCACAAAAGCAGTCTTTGTGTTATGTTTAGACAACATGGGATGTTTTATGAAATTGATATTAAAAAGTCAATGAAATTCTAAAATAAATTATTGGTTAGTATTAGTTCATTTTTCCGGAATTTAACGAACTTTTACGATAAATAACACCGATTATCATGTGTTTTTTCCTTTTCTTATGTATTTATTGACATCTTATGTTTTGGATGCTTAAAACATGCATAAGGAAAGTTAATGGTGTTATGGAGGTAAATGAAAATGAAGAGTTTTAAATCTTTTAGTAAAAATAATTTATTTTACTTGTTGATATGGTTTATTTAATATTGCATTTATTAACTAGCAAATGAATATTTAATCTCTCTCATATGTAAGTTTTAATAAACAGCAACTGTTATGATTAAGGAATTAAAAGCTTTATTTAAGCAATGAAATGATTTTAAAAAAAATTAAATATCAAACTAACTGTGACGATTATTGACGGTGACCTTGAAAACAAATGTTTTCTCTTTAGAGGAAAGAAAGCTCATTACAAAAATCTTCATAATTTGTTGTGACTGCAAACAAAATCATCTGAGATGAATAAAATATGTAAACTCCTTTTGCATCGAACATAACAAATACATAAAAAATCGTCTATTTTGAATTTTTCAATAAATTTTCTTAGAATTTGTGTTAATTTTAATGTTTTGTTATCACGATTTATTGCGAAAGGTGTATGTGATTTGAAATTCGTAAATTTGTTCTTAATTTGCAACTAGAAAAAAACGGTAATATATTAGAAATGTTGTTAAGTGACTAATTTAGGAAGTTTTAATAATTTTTTGGCACAGTAAAGATACCAAAACAGCATAAAATTTTACATGCAAGAAGACCTGGGAGACAATAAAAGAAATCCTGCGAAATTATTTTTTTAATAATTAAAATAATGACTGTTCGTAAATTTGAAGCAGAAATCTACCAACAATTTGGACTATTCGTTAATCAAGTGACTGTCGAAATAATAATTATTTATATTGCATATAAAGTTGACACCCAAGGTGACAGGTTAAAAAAATTCTACATCATTGAAAAAATAGAATGAGCTTTCTCGCTGAAATCTGTAAAACAAAATGAAATAAGCCAATAATCGGGGAAAGAACCTAATTTAGTAACTTCGATTTTGTAAAAAACTTTTAGTACAACAAAAACATTACGTATGCATCAAAGAACACATTACAGTTTCAGATAAATATCGATACATTTAAAATTTTTGGCAATATTTTCAGAATTCTCTAAAGCATTCGATCACTTTTGTGAAGCACTGTCGATCATCTGAATGAAAACTTGTTCGTGATTTTCTGTGTATTTGATGCATTAATCACAGTAAAGCTTTTAACAAACCGCCAGAAAAACAAGGTATTATACTTGCGAAGTCTCAGAGTTCGAGATTAACTCAAGCAGTTATCCAGTTTTGCCCCAAATCTAATCAATTCTTTATACGAATGCAGAAAGCTTAAATCAGAATGATGAAAATTTGGTGGAGTTGTATATAAGAGTTATCTAAGGGAAAAAAATCGTCACACGCATATGCACAGACATACATTCGCGCTTATTCACTGAAAATTCTCTATCGAATTTGGTTCACCAGCCGCCGAGCGGTCAAGTCGCTGAACACTGGTAGTTCGGTCCGGCGTTCGTCTGGGGCTGACTGCATGGGCGTTTTCGTAGTTTTCCTGATGTGTAAAGTTTATACGAACCAGTTTCTCTTTGCAATTCGTCCGACGAAGGCATCCTTCCCCTTAGGCAAATAGCTTCCGCGTGCTTTGCCATAATTAAACAAACCAAATCGCATTTTCAGTCCTCTATCGCATTTTCAGTCCTAAAACATCTCTTACCTATGTGTATAGGTTGGACAGACATGAAACGGAAAATGATAAGGGCGTAGTTCAGCGGTCGCCAACCTTTATAACTTCATAGACCACTAAATGTGTAATTTTATTTTTGGCGGACCCCTAATATGAATTTAGAAAAAAAAAAATCTGAAATGCTTCAGATTTTAAATTACGTCCAAAGGGACGTTTATTTAACATTTTGTGTGTTACCTTTATTTGTTAAATACCATGTTCTTGGCATTAAACCATAAAATTCAGTTCAACAGCAATATCGCAAAATAATTTTAAATTCTGCATATCTTTAGAAATTTCGGTACACGCTCTCACGCGCTGGAGATAAAAATGTTTTTCTGTACAACGTTGGTATTGCTGGCTTTGAAATCTTTGAGTTTGTTAATGAAAAATTCGTTAAAGTTTTAGAGAATATTGTTACGAATTTCACATTTATTTGGCTATTTATTTAGAACTGTAATTAAAATTCCTTTTTATTTTCCCGTGCAACGCACGCAGACGATTTTTGAAGAGAAAGCTAAAAAATTTTATCACAATGCGAGAAACATGCATACATTTATGCAGATTTTTCATTTTTTTAAAATTTAATGCAGAGCGATAACATTTAGTGGCAACAATTTGAAAAGTGATACGCCGTTTTTGTGTTTCCGACGCAAAATCGCAAAACGAAAGTAATAGTCCTTCGGGACTAAATCCCTTTGGACTAAAAAGCTAAATACATTTATGCAATAATAATCAGAAAACATTTATTTTATTAATGTGAAATGCATCCATGAAAGGTAAAAAAGAGTAATTATACAGTAATTATTTAAAAAAATTATTATAGATTAATTATTTTAAAAAAATGAAAATTTTAAGTTTGTAAGCCCTGCGGAAGAAAATTCGCTGTTCTTCTTCTTTCTAAAGCTGTTTCTTCCGGCCGGAAGAAAAAGCGGCCGAAAAAGAGTTGATGTACTGTCTTCACTCGGTGTACTGGAATCACGAACTAAGCATGGTGTTCCCCGAGATTTACTTTGTAACTTAATATAATTCTAACGTCCTTAAATGTAATGTTTTATCTTTTTTTCTTTTAATTGCGTTTTCTTAATTTAAGTTAATTAAAAAGCCCAGATGAGTCTTTTGTTTATGGTAGTTTGGTTATAAGTTTATTTAAATGTTACACATTTTTAGTGTGATATTTGTTCCTGTTTGTTTGAAATCAGTTTGTGGATTTTGGGTTCCATTGACGTCATTGCAAGATGGAGAGTCAAGTATATTTCAAGCCGAGACCGCTACAGAGTTCTAAATACTGTTACGGATGAAAATGTCTTTTCTCACAAATAATGTTGTTGAAAACTGAATTAAAATTTTCGTTGCTTCTTCACTCAGTGATAAGTATTCATTTTTTATAGAGATCCAAAAATGAGGTCTTGATAAACATCACTGGAATTTAGTTTTTAAACTGTCGTGGCAAGACGAATCAGTAGTACACGAAAGATACAGAAGGCTTTGGAACAATAAATTTACATATGTTTCATAGTAGAGAAAAATAAAACTGCAGTATGCGTATATTAAACATAGCTATATGGTGTTGAAAAAATAATTTATGGGTCAGTTTCCGTTTAGCTTAGCTTTAGGATATGGTTGCCATCGATAAGCCACTTAAACAAAACGTTCCTAAAAATCATCAAATTTGACAATCCACAGTTTTGTACATTTTTTACAGTTACGTAAATGTAAATATTTCTTTTACATGGGAAAAAATGTGATATTAACGACTGTAATAGTATATGCTTGTAAATCAGAAGGAAAAAGAATTCTAGTTTGCGCTATTCTTGATAAACGCAACATGTCCATGCTGGCCAACTCTCACTTTCAAATATCCCCAGATCCACCTGCAGAAGTAGCTAAAAAGTCGCTAAACTCAGATGGAATTTCACATAAATTGTTAGCTAAAATATTTACAAAGGGTAATAATTCATATTCCGTGATTTTTGTTACTCATCAAATTTGAAACTGAATCTTTCATAAACCCAATTTTTTCTGCGGCCCATCAAAAATTATTCACTGGTGGACCACTGGTGGACTCACGGCTGTGATGGAGCGCGGGCGTAGTTGACGGTGTTTTGCTGAAAATTGCGATGGTGTCACCGATTTAAAACTCCTCTAAAATCTGCATTAAATCAAAGTAAGACAGAATGGTCTGAAAAATTTCTGAAACTCTGATTGATTTTATTGAGGAACAGCATTACCAGACAAAGCAGGAGCTTGATGAAATCGAATTCTTTTTGGAAAAAATTTCAAACACAGTCGAAAGTCTCCAAAAGTGGAAAATATTAACTTGATTACAAACTTTTCGGAGATACAGTTAACTCTAAGGCAGATGGTGAGTAACAAAATGTAATTTCCTGTTGCTTTTCCACTGTAATTATATCCGAAAGATGCAAATGATTGACTTTCAGTTTATGAACCAGCTGCGATTCCCAATTAGTTTCATACGCAGATGACTTTCTTGCAAATCACTCGTTTTCCCTCTCACCTGTTGTGCATATGAATTCTTTCTTACGTTTGTGGCTATTAATTTTTAACCTTAAGGACTGCAGTGTTCTTTTGAATGTTGCTGTCATAAAATGAAAACGGAGTGATAAACCTGACATTGATCCAATAAATTCGAGTACTAGTCATCTCCTTTACTTTCCTCCTCCCTTTTTTTTTAATTATCTCTGTTTTTTACTTTCTTGTACGAAGTAAAAAGCAAGTACTGTGATCGCGAAAAATTTCGGGTATCATATTCAAACAAAATAGCCATTTTGACTGTTCTAGGATACATTCGGATGAATTTTTTTGCGTGACATCTGTACGTTTTTTCGTGACAACGAAAATAGCCATTTCGACCGCTATTGCATTCATTTTAACTATCTTTTTGCGTGACAGCAGTACGTAAGGACAGAATAAAGGACTCTTTTTTCCCAAACGAATTATAAAACAGATTTAAAATGGATTCAGAAGAGACGTTTTCGTGGCGTCAGTTCGTACGTACGTATGTATGTATCTCACATAATTCAAAAACGAGTAGCCTTAGAACGTTGAAATTTTGTACATAGGATTGCTATAACATGCAGATGTGCACCTCTCTTTTCGCTTGAAATCGGCCGCACCAAATATATATAAATATATATAGAGAGAGAGAGAATATACCCACTCTGTTACTCGGCTCAATGAACTCAGTTTTTAATGTCTTCTACGAAGTAAAAAGGAAGTACTGTTCCTTTCGGGTATCATATTTCAACGAAAATAGCCATTTTGACCGCTATCGAATGCAATTTAACGAGGTTTTTGCGTGACATCTGTACGTAAAGACAGAATAAAGGAATCTTTTTTCCAAAAAAAATTGTAAAACTGATTTAAAATGGATTCTGAAGAGATTTTTCAGTGGCGTCTGTGCGTACGTACGTACGTATGTATGTGTGTATATATCTCGTATAACTCAAAAACAAGTAACCTCAGAACGTTGAAATTTTATATATGGGACTGGTAAAACAGTAGTTGAGCACCTTCCTTTTTGGTTGCAAGCGGCCGCAGCAAAAAAATATATACAGGGTGTCTCAAAAGGCCGTTGCAAACTTAACATGTTTGTCTGTTATACCAAGACAAACAAGATTTATACAGGAACCTGTATCGGAAAATGCGCACGGCAACCGCTAGAGGGCGATGTTCGCAAGCGTAGAGAGGGGGAAGAAAAAAACCATGTCGTAAGAGGTATTAATATGACATGTAGATAGATTAATATACATTTATTAAAGAACCCGGTTAAACCCCAGAAGATGTTCAAAATTCCTCCCATTCGCTAAATTGTATGCTTCACAAAGCCGACGTAAGGATTCACGGGATCGTTCAAAATGGACCAATGTGTCATAGGCGCGTGCTGCTGCTTCCACGATCATGGTGACAATATCCATGTCCGATGTAACGGTTATCTCATACATTGTGGACTTCATGTATTCCAACAGACATAAATCCAGGGAGTCAGGTAGGGAGATCGCGGTGGCCATGCGGTTGATCTGCCTCTGACATTTCAGAGATCAATGTATGTCCTATTGAGGTATTCCCTCATAATTCTGCTGAAATGTTCAGGCGCTCTATCATACGGGTTTCGGTGTGTAGCTGTTGGAACATCAGCCGTCAGATCCGGCAACATTCACAAAATGTCCATCGATTCATCCTTCTCCTGCAACTCCCTCGCCTGAAATTATCTTACTTCACACTCTCCCATAAGCCTGCGAGCATAGCCTTCTAGCTGTCGCCGTTCGCATTTTCGGACACAAGCTCCTATTTAAATCTGGTTTGTCATGGTATGACAGACCAGCATTTTAAATTTGACAACGAACTTTTGAAACATGCTTTCACTCTGCTACCCGGCTCGGTGTGCTCAGTTTTTTTTATTCTTTGCGTTTTTCCCTTCAAAGTGATTGAGTTATGTTGTTCTTATGTTCTGGTTATGGTTTTATGCCTTTAGTTATATTATTTTAGTTTTATGTCCCTTGCATAGAACAGTTGTAGAATTATCAACAATTTAAAAGTTGTTAAAGTGCTACTAAGCCTAACGCAGCCGTCATTTGAAACTCTTAGTGGAATAGTGAATTAAGTCGGTTTCCGCCCATAATTCAGTATCTTTTTACTGAGTGAGACCAAAAGTAAACTTTCAGTTATGAGCAATGAAAAATCTATTTTCCTCTCCGCTGGCCGAATTGCTTGTTTTTGCGTAGAAACTCTTAATTTTAATTGTAAATTTGTTCAGCTGTTTTTAAGTGTATTTAGTGTCTTATGATTTTCTGTATTTTACAATTTTTAATGAAGATGTTTTGGGTTTTATATATTTTTGCCATGCCGCGAAGTGAGAAATGAATTGATTGAATGAGAAATATATTTCTAATGAACTTCGAGGAAATTCGTTTAAATGAAATGCAGGAAAAATTGCGTATAATTTAATAAGCCATACAAGGAAGTCCTGTGATTTCATCATCAGATTTTTTCTCCCGCCAACCTATATGCGTGGAACGTAAAGTTTTCTTAGGGACGTAAGGTTTTCTGTCCAAAAATTCTATATTGAAAAAGCGCACTCTACGAATAAGCACGAATCAGGGATCCACAACATGTTTTTACTATTTTTACAGTGATGGCTGTCTGTCTGTGTGTATGATGGGACTTTTTCTTGATAGTACGCTGAATTGATTTTAACATTTTTTCCTCCATTGTTCTTATTTTTAATTTCTTACTGTAACAGAATCCTGAAACTATAATAAACCCTTTACTGAAACTCTCTTTGAATTGATTTGTAGAGACATTAAGTATTTAGAAGCAGGAGAGATGGAAAATGAGCAATGCCCTCGCCGGGACTCGAACCACGGACCTCTCGAATATGCGCCGAGCGTGCTGACCACTAAACCACAAAAGCATGCTAACAAGGCGGGAGAAATACCTTATAGACTGAACGAGATTTTTTTTCATTTTTTTTCTCTTCATTTTCGGTAATATATAGGCATTTTTGCTGCAGCCATTTAGGTAAACCCAGGTTTCATCAAAAGTGACAATGTGTTTACATTTACCTCCTGGTACATAGCCTTCATACAGGATTTTACAAGTAGGTCAGTGTTGAGCTGCATACACCGGTAAAAATTGCTGAACATTAATTATGTTTTTAAACTTTTCTAAATTGTAAATCTTCGTTTATTATTTTATTTGTTGTTGCTATAAGTAAATTTAAAGACTTTGCAATTGATTTCTGGGTCGGCAGATTTTCTCTTTTTGCCAACGCTTTAACTTTGGAAGCATTAAAAATTGTAAGTGTTTTTTCGGTTATTCATTTGGAGTCTTCTTTCCATGCAAGAAGTAATGATTGACAGTTTTTCCCTTTCTGATTAATAACGTTGCTTATTTTTCACTTAAGGAATTTTAATAAAATACATTTCACAATGTTAATAGGAATATTTCTCTTACGAAAGCGTTAAAACATACCTTTCGAAAAGGTTATAAGATCGAGCATTCATTTTACAGCTTGTTTATACGGGACATTTTGAAACAAAAATAAATTAAATAGTATTAGATGATATTCCTCCTCTTAAATATTAATAAGCTGATGCCAAATATTTTTTTTTCCAAAACATTTGCTCTTTTTTTAATTTTTTATCTAAATGTTTCTAAAAATGTGTAACCTTCTGTAAATGTTATTCGACTGCCCAATAAAATACAATTTTTCATAAAATAATGAAGTGGCAAACATTTGATTAAGTTGATATAAATTTATAAAACCAATTTTTACACATGACAAATTATATCTAATAAAATATAATGCTGAATTTTGTATTACAGACCTTTTTATTTATTGGAACAACAAATTAGGTTTTGTGTACAAACTGGAAGTGATTCTTTACTTAAAACATGGAAATGACTGGAGATCGTGTACTGGCCACATCTAATTTATTATAACTTAAAAATAAACGCGTATTTTACAGCGCAAACAAATGATTGCAATTTAATGTGCCTTAAATCAGTGAACTGTAAGATAGTATTAAATAAACATAATCGTTGATACAAAATTACATTGACAAAATGCTGATTCAATTTGTATTGATACATATGATAATGAAAGTTAGCATTTGACTTACTCATAGATATGATAATGAAAGCCATTTAGCAAGAGTGTTCCGCCGTTTTAGCAAGGGCGGACACCCTTGCTAAAATGGCGGCACTTGGGGATGAGACCGATAATTTTGAGATCCAAGGCTCAAGAAAGAAGACCATTGCTGAAAAGGAAAACTGGATTTATACAGAACCCATTGCTGAATTTATACAGGACCACTGAATTTACACATGACCATTGATGAAATAGAGACTTGATTTTATTATGGAATATTTGCTGGGAGTCGTCTTACAAGAAAAAAAAAAGAGTTAATGAAAAATATAAGATGAAGTTAAACAAGAAGATGGATATTATAAATAATGTTGATATAAATCAGATACTGACTAATCACGGGCATTTTCCGGCTTATTTTAATCAGTTCCATCTACAGAATAATGATAAATGCTTAATATGAGATAAGTTTGGGGACGCCAGGCTCTTCGTCGATGAACGTACTCTTACCGGGACAGCAAGAGAGAAATATAGAAAGAATTTTAAGGAAGATTTTAATAGGAACTATTCAAATTTGAAAGATTTTGTAGACAATAATGAAGATTATAAACACGAACAAAGATAGAATTAGAATTCGGCATAGAGATTTTGGACTTTATATGTTTTTTCTTGTGTTTCTTTCTTCCGGCCAGTCCCACTTTTTGATCATACGGCCGACTTGTGCCGGCTAGGAGGATCGAAGCTCTGCCCTTATGATGATGATGATGATAATGAAAGTCTGTCCTGTACTGAAAGATTTGTAAAATTGAATAAACTACAAGAACTTCCAAAAAAAATACATATTGAATTTTATTCTAAGGGAATTTTTTATCCGTTCTGTGAAGAGTTTATAAGATTAAAGAGTTTGCAGAGTTTCTACCATCTTCTTGGCATGCCTTCGTAGTGTAGTGGTCAGTTCGCTCGGCGCGTATTTGAGGGGTCCGTGGTTCGAGTCCCGGCGAAGGCATTGCTCATTTTTCAGTATCTGCTGCATCCAAAAATTCTTAATGTCTCCACAGTGGCGCCCGAACTAAAAAAGGTGGTAGATGATGGTTCTTCACCACCAAGATTTGGCGATTGGGTCCCCTAATCCACAGTCGCCCTTTAAAAGAGGGATTTCTCCCGCATTCTTCGCATGCCTTCGTGGAGTAATGGTCAGAACACTCGGCGCGTATTCGAAAAGTACTTGTTCGAATCCCGGCGAAGGCGTTCCTCATTTTTCATGTCTTCTGCTTCGATATAACCTAATGTCTCCACATGTTACGTCAGAATCCCGGCGAGGGCGTTGCTCATTTTTCATGTCTTCTGCTTAGATATAACCTAATGTCTCCACAAGTACGTCAGAAAATTATCAGTGTTTCCGAATTCTGTCATCAAATGAGATATAATTTTTTAATCGAATGCTTTTAAATCGCATATTACTATAAATTTCATTTTTTTTTTTGTAAATCTGTATGCCTTAATCAGATTTAGAATTTTCTGTGAAACAAACTAATATATGCAGCGAGCTGCACTTTGAACTTATCTCCACTCTTCCAACAGTTAGATAGTTTTCTAATTTAGATTTATCGGAACGGCCGAGCCTACGGATCATTTAGCCGTCTCATAACCTATAGCGTTGCCCAAGGTGATAACAAATTATACAGTTATAACATTGTGCGAGAAGGGACAATTTCAGTCCCAATTTTAATAGAGAACTCTCTAGGGTAAGGATCTAAAGGGCTT
>KK119460.1:236259-260769 GCA_000611955.2 Stegodyphus mimosarum
CTTCATTCTGTCCTTACATATAGATGTCACGCAAAAACATCATAATTGCATTCGATAGCGGTCAAAATGGATATTTTCGTTGATATATGGTACACGAAATGTTTCGCGATTACAATACTTCCTTTTTACTTCGTACAAGGAAGTAAAAATGAATTGGATCATAATATTGGGTTTTACTTTTTTTTCATTTTCTGGGAAAGGAAAAAAATCTGATACATTGATTATTTAAATCAGATTGATTGACTACGAAACATCATTATTTTTGTATAAGTAAAGATGATTTGGATACGAACGTGTGTATGAACAGTTATTTTCCCCAGTTGTATATTCTTTTTTAATAAATGCTTACCATTTTTGGCTCACTAGGTCCATCGTTTGAGGTAAAACTCACCTCTTGAAAGCAGGGGCTAGTCTCAGATTCCTTTTCACTCCAAAATTTAGCTGTTTTCGACTCACTGAGCAAAGAAAAATTGTTAGGCAATGTCACTTAGTAACGCCACTCAAAACTGCGATGCAGGTGTTTTTGAACCGCATGCACCTTCTTCTTTCACACCGAATTCATTTGTTTGTATCTGGTATACCTAATGTAAATGTGGGGGGGGGGGAAGAAAGAAATATGAGAACAATTTAAAACCTTAACAGTTCACAAAATTAAAAAATCTTAACATACAGGTCTAAGTATTATCATGTGTTACGCTTCCGTGACCAAGATTTCGAAGCCTGGTCTGTATCTGATAAATATTCGCATCTGGCTCATGAACATGATAAGAGCTTGCATTCGATTTCAAACCACAGTCCAAAACACGAAATGATGACAGAAATCGCTGACATTTCACGCAAGTTTTGAGCACGAAATGTTAAATCTAATGCATTAAATTTGAAAGCACTTCTACAGTGACTGTTTTGAAAACTGTAGTCTAATTTGATTCATCTAAAACATTACAATTTTAATGTGTGAACTACAGTGAAAATAACCAGTTCCCCCCCTTTTTTTTAAATTTTTACTCCAAAGGGGCTTTGTCCCTGAAGGACTATTGTTTTCGTTTTGAGATTTTACTTCGAATCACTAAAGGCGTTGTATCACTTTTGAAACTGTTGCCACCAAATATTGCAGCTCTGTTATATTTTTAAAGAAATTAAATAATGAAGAATCTGCATAAACGTATATATATGTAACAACTCTAAATGTGATAAAACAACGGTACCTAGAGCCATCCAATTTTCAATAACGTACGTTTACACCCGAATATGCGATCTGGAAGTCCAAATTTGGAATTTCGAATTTCAAATTTGGGCTTTCAGATACGCAATTCCAAATATATTATCTATTTCCCATTTTGTAAAACTTAACGAATTTTTGATGAACAAACTCAAACGATTTAAAAGTGAACAATGGCAACATTCTACGGGGGAAAAGAAGAAAAAAAAAAACTTTTTATCTCCAGCGCGCGGAACTGTGTATCGGAAATTCTAAAGATACACTCATTTTAAAATTATTTTGCGAAATTGCTGCTGAATTGAATTTTATGATTTAAGTGCAAAGAACAAGATATTTAATAATTAAAGGTAACACACAAAACGTTAACAAAACGTCCCTTTGGGCGTAATTTAAAATCTGAAACCTTTGAGATTTTAATTTTTTTTTTTTTTTTTTTTTCCAAAGGGAGCAATTTACCCAGAATTACTATTTATTTCTTTTTTTCATTTTGCGTTGATTCGCTATAAGCGTTGTTTAAATTTTCAAATTGTTGCCACCAAATATTATCGCACTGTATTATATTTAAAGAAATTAAATGATGAAGAATCTGCATAAATGTATGTACGTTTCTCGCACTGTGATAAAACAACGGTACCTAGAGCCATCAAATTTTTAATAGCGTAATCCTCCTGCGAATATGGGCATCTGGATTTGAAATTTGGAATTTGCTTTATTATCGATTTCATATTTTGTAAAACTTTAAGGAATTTTTTATTAACAAACTCAAGGATTTCAAAGAGAGCAGTGGCAACGTTGTACAGAAAAAACATTCATTTTTATCTCGATCTCGCAAGACTGTGTATCGGAAAATCTAAAAATATGCTCATTTTAAAATTATTTTGCGATATTGCTGTTGAACTGAATTTTATGGTTTAAGTGCGAAGAACACGATATTTAATAAGTAAAGGTAACACACAAAATGTTAAAAAAAGCCCCTTTGAACGTAATATAAAATCTGAAACCTTTCAGATTTTTTTTTATGAATGATATAACCTATTTTATATGTGTAACTACTAATTCATAATTTTTCGTAGTGTATTATAATTATAGAATAATTCTTTTTGGAAGAAGAAAAAATAGAATTTCCTATAATAAAACTTCTTATATGGCCATTTGTAAAGCGAAAGATATTTAATTATATCAAACAAAAAATTTAATTAAGAATAGAAAGTTATTAAGTATTACGTTTGCAGTATTTTTATTTTTAATATTATTTACTTTTCTAAAGATTTATAAGAATTTATTTATTATATCAATTTTTAGATTATCTACTAGGAAAAGAAAAAATTAGGAATATTAATAAGAAGTAAACTTTAATGCTAGCGGAATAAAAAATTTATTTGTTATGTCTTTAGTAAGTAAGTTTAATTAAAGAAATTCATTTGTATTGCCTTTAGTAAGTAAAAAAAATTTAATGAAAATAGAAAAATGAATGCATGAAGAAAACACGAAACAATTATTGCTATTAAACGGAAATTAATTGACTTTTCAAGAAAATAAGGCAATAATTAATAGAAGCGAATGTGTTCCGTAGTCTTATTATGCAAGAGCCAATTATAAAACGCCAAGAAAGAAAGATATTGAGCCAATACTTATTAAAAGTACAGGTTAAATCGTAATAGGATATTTAAGTAACTATTTAAAAGTTTGCCAAATTGATTCGAAGTACAAGTAACGAAAGAAATTTAACTAAATATTCAAGTAAAAATTTAAATATTCTTGCATAAAAGCCCATTCCCCAACACATACACTGCTTATCATAGTAAAACAATGCAATAACTAAATCAACATAAAAGAAATTTACATTTAATTCTTATTTCTTATAATTCTTAAATTTCTTAAATTTCTTATTCTTAAATTTATATTTATTCTTATTTCTTTACTTTGTAAAAAAGTAAAGAAATAAGAATAAATTTAAACATTCTTCTCATACTAAAATAAAACAGTAAAAATGTATCAGCTTCATTTTTAAAAATCAGAAAAAAATATACTCTCCTGAATAATATTTTATATTTACAATTTAAAATAAAGAAAACTTAAAGAAATTATTAAATTTTAGACGAATAATTATGCTGATTAAAAAGTAAGAATAAACTAAACAAATATTTTAGAAATTAAAATTTTTTTTTAATTATGAAAATGCATATTATTTATATTTTAATATTTCATTTTGAACTGTCGAAGGATAATAATTTAAAACATTAAAATCTGAACAATAAGAAAGTACTGAACTCACGTTTCGTTCTTCTTTTTCAGCAAGAATAAAATTGTAAGAATAAAAACATAGGGTTTTAAGGAAAGTTTTCCGCCATCGCAAATATCGTCTGCGCAAACAGTTCGCCTTGGCGTGTGTAATCATATTTTGTCAAACGATCTTGGCAATTGAGAGAAAGAGACTTGTTTTAGAACACTGTGTTGTGAAATTTGTAAAAAAAATATCGTTATCATTAAGAACAAAGTGTCTGAAATGGAACTACACTCTACCAGATTAGAACCTTTATTCACTTCCAGTTCTTTTGCAAAACGTCAGCTACAAAATATCACCAAATTATGTATACAGCTTTAAGCGCTCATGTTGTATCATATGACACTGTAAAAAGGTTTGGTACCGAAAGTTCAAAAACAAGGATTATTACATTCAATAAGCAGAGCGCTCTGGCTCTCCTACTAATGTTGATGAGGTCCGCGTGCGAAAACTTGCGGAAGAAGATCAGTATGCAACCACTCTAGAGTTTGCTAAGGAGTTTGACGTGAGTGCTATGTTCTTTAGTCATGTTGTGCATAGCATAAACTTGACCTATAAGTTTAATCGCTGGATGCCGCACGAGCTGACTCAAGCAGATAAGGACAGACGTGTTCGGTCCTGCACTAATCTGCTCGAATATCAACGCAAGGAAAAACATTTAGACCGGATTGTGATGAAAAGTTGATATACTTCAACAACACAGGGCAAAAAGGGGTTTGGTCTGCGCCCGGTGAGCCCGTCAGCAGCGTCGCAAAGTGCAATTTGCCTAACAAAAAGATCATACTTTGTATCTGGTGATATTCCCGTGGTATTATCCACAAATAGTATCAGGAAAAAGATATAACCCTCGACAGTAAGGTGTACAGCGAGATGCTAGTCCGTGCTGACGCTTCTGTCAAGGATTAGCATCGAACTAAGTTCAGACTCCAAAAGGTAATGTTCCATCAAGATAATGCAAGATCACAAGTTTCACAAGCATTCATCGGCTGGATTCTCTACGGACTCGAATGGGATCTTTTGCCACACCCATCATATAGCCCCGACAACGCTCCTTCCGACTTCTACATTTTTTTACACCTGCAGCTACATCTTACTGGTTATATCTTTCACTTTGCACATGACATCCGAAATGAGGTTGATCTGCTTTTGGACTCACCAATTTCTGGGTCGAAGGCTGTAGCCAATTTTCTGGACCGAAGGCTGTGAAAAACTACCGAAACGTTAACAGAAAATTATAGATTTAGGTGGTGATTACTGTCCGCACTAAAGGTACTGCTTTCACGTGTTTTTATTTTTTTTTCTAACTTTATTAAGAACACTTTTTGGCGGAAAATTTTCGATACAACCAGATAAAAATAAATAAAAATACAAAACAAAGATCTGTACAGAAATATTTATATCCACATTCAAAGAGTCAATAGATACTCCAACGCGAATTTAGAACTCGAAAATTTTGAAAAAATTTTTTTTTTTAATTTTAAAAAATAAATAAATAAAAATTAAAATTTGAAGTAAAAATATCACACCGTTGTAGAATAGGAATATAACGTCCAATTTAGCCATAAAAATTAAACTTACAAACATTTCTTACGTAACAAAGTTTGCCATTTAGGCTAAGAGTACCTTAAATTATTATTTTAGTCGAAAAATGGCAAAAACATTTAAACGACACTGTGAAAGAGTAAAAAGACCAAATATTTTAATAAAAGGAAATGTTACCAGAATTTCTGAAGCAAAAAATGTGATGTAAAACTCGAAACCTATAGGAAAAAATGGCACAGGTTTTTTTTTAGAATTCAAAAAGCGTGGAGCTAGGTTACTATTTCTGTTTATAATTATTTCTTGAAAGTGAAAACTAACGAAAGGTAGAAAGAGACGACCTAGATAAAGTACTTGTTCTTCTGCTAATTAAACTATGCCAAAATCGTCAAAAAATGGAGTAGGTGACAAATTTGGCAATAAAATAGAGGTTTAATAAGTATTCTAAAAATGTTTATTATACTGGTAGAAAAAATTAAGGTTGCCAAAAGGAAGAAGCTTGGGAGAAAAGGGAAGAAACTAAAATGGCAATTAAATAGCAAAGTACTTAAATTTTAAATTTTAAATTTCTATTTAAATTCTGGCAAAGGTTATGGAAAAGAAAGATAGTAAGTTAAAGTCAAAAGCCTTTACCCAGCATAACAATAGTGGAACTTTGAAACTAAAGCAGCTAAGTCAATAAAAGAATATACCCAAACTTCTAATACAGAATTAGTACATGAAAAGAGAATACTTTCATATAAACAAGTCTCTAATTTTAGTTACCCTCTACCCTCCTGCAGTAGTCTTCTTCTTTTAGGTTTGAATATATCTCAGTTATATTGTAATATAAAACCAGAGATTATATTTGATTGTTAATGCCAGCTTTTTTTTTTTCAGAGGAAGGTTAAGGTAATATCTTGAAATTTTATTTTCTGTTAAAGATTTCATGAAAAGATGATTTTTTCTTGTAGGATTTTGTTTTTAATTCTATGAAGTTGATAGTGAGCTGTATTATTTAAAACTTTTTTCGAAATCTTAGAATCCGAGTGAATTAATTTTATTGTGTAAAAAATGTAGTCATCTTTTCTCGTAAAGTTTAATATTTTTGTAATAAAAAATATGTAAATCTAAATATATAATTTCTTTTTGAGTAGTATTAGTTTTATTTAGGACTGAATTAGAGGGTAAATACTGTATTCTTCTATTTTAAAAAATTATTTATTACTATAATATCATCAATATATCTAAAAATATTCGTAAAATAGTTTTTACCATCTTTATTATGAGATTTTGGAAGTGATATTCCTTTTCAATTAGGTAGAAAGAAATGTTAGGAAATGTTAAAATACTGTTACAGATGTCTGTTAATAGTAGAGAAATGTACAATTTTCATAATGTAACAATTGATTTCTTTTACCTCAACAGGTTTTTAAGTGCAGAAAGAACAGGAATGTTATTATTAATAATTTAGTTCTGACGATGCTCTTTATTAACAGATTCAAAAAGTTAGTACACTTTTTTTTTCTTTTTTTCGTTTGAAATCAAAAATATAGTTACTGCCTTTTATTAGTACAGTTAACAATAAAACAGAATTTGGCTGGAATTTTATGAAATTTAAGAAAGGCATAAATGTTAGAAAATTTTTTGCAATCAAATAGGACTGAAAATTACTTACTCCGGTGAAAAGCGTTTAGCTTGTTACTTCCTTGTACAAACAAAAAGGAAGTATTGCAATCGAGAAACATGTGGGGTATCATATTTCAACGAAAATATATATGTTGACCACTATCGAATGCAGTTTAACGATATTTCTGCGTAACATCTGTGCATAAGAACAGAATAAAGAACTCTTTTTCAAAACAACAACAACAAAAAAATTATAAAACTGATTTAAAATGGATTCTGAAGAGATTTTTTCGGAGCGTCTGTGTAGGTACAGTGTCGCACAAAAGTGATGGGACACTTGTGCTTTACAAAAGGAAACTGTAGTAAAATAAATTAAAAAAACATATAAAATTTTTGTGGGTGTGTTTCATACTTAAATTTAGTAGCAATTATTACATAACATACATTTTCTCAAAATATTAAAATATTAATTTAATAAAAATACAGTTGTTTAGAACGGAGCAAAAAATGGCTCACGTAAGTGATGGGACACTTACTTTTCCACCAAATATTTATCCAAAAATTTTACTTTTTAAAAGGTTTTAATATTTTATTGGATTTCCTTTTACTTTTAAAACATGATTTAATCTTCTTGGGATGGATTCGAATAATGTTTTTGTGATTTCTGGAGTGATTTTACCCCATTCTTCTTGAAGCACCGATTTTAATTGTTGTTTTGAAGAAATGGTGTGTTTGCGAATTCTTGATTCCAATTCTTGCCAAATATTCGCTATGGGATTTAAGTCTGGAGATTGTGGTGGTGTTTTTATTATTTCAGGACAGTTATACAGCAGCCAGAGTCTAACGTTCAAAGCAGTGTGCTTGGGGTCATTGTCCTGGTAGAATTTAAAATCGTTATGAAGGTTCAATTTTCGTGCTGAAGATTTCAAATTTTGATTTAATATGCCAATATACTTGTACTGATCCATTATACTGTCAATAAAAACAAGATTACCAACTCCAGCGGACGACATACACCCCCATACCATAACTCCTCCTCCACCATGTTTTACTGCTGGCACCAAGTTCTGTTTGCGAAATTTTTCCCTGGGTTTTCTCCACACCAAGATTCTACCGTCAGAACCAAATATATTAAATTTACTCTCATCAGCAAATATAACTTCATTCCAGTAATCAAAATTCTTATTTATGTTGGATTTTGCGAAAGCCAGTCTGAGTTTTCTATTCTTTTCACTTACGAAGAATTTTTTCCTGGCTGCTCTACCGTGATATCCAGTAGATCGAATTACTCTTCTAATAGTCTCAGGATTAACAATTACTCCATATAATGCTTGTAAATCAGCAGCAACTTTAGGAGCACTCATTCTTGGATTTTTTTTAATATTTCGAACGATAATTCGCTTTATTCCATTGGATAGCTTTGATGGTCGGCCAGGTCTTCTTTTATCCTGAATCATATGATTCTTTTTATATCGTTTAATGATATTGAAAACTGTTGAATGACTCAAGTTAACTGTTTCAGCAGTTTCTCTAATAGATTTTCCACGTTCAATATGCAAATTAATAACTAATTTTCGAATTTCAGGCAAAGTTTCTTTTCGTTTAGCATTCATGGCTGCACAGAGCTAAAAAACACAAAAATTCCAAAACAAACTGGAAAGAAATAATGCAGACGATTTTATAAATTATTGCCAATTGCTTTTGAGTAAAAATAAAAACCCCAAAAAATATTTTTAGACGATTTTTGTTGCATAGTCTAATGGTGTCCCATCACTTATGTGAGCCATTTTTTGCTCCGTTCTAAACAATTGTATTTTTATTAAATTAATATTTTAATATTTTGAGAAAATGTATGTTGTGTAATAATTGTTACTAAATTTAAGTATGAAACACACCCACAAAAATTTTTACATTTTTTTTAATTTATTTTATTACGGTTTCCTTTTGTAAAGCACAAGTGCCCCATCACTTTTGTGAGACACTGTACATACGTATGTATGTATGTATCTCGCATAACTCAAAAACGAGAGCCTCAGAACGTTGAAAGTTTGGATATAGGACTGCTATAACATGTAGATGTGCACCTCCTATTTTGGTTGCAATCGGCAGTATCGAAAGTATATAAATTTAATATAAATTGTTGTGCATTTTTTGCTTTAAAAGTGATTGAATTATGTTGTTCTTATCTTCCGGTTAAGGTTTTTGTGCCCTTAGTAAATCTGCATGAAAGATTTGTAGAATTATTAACAATTTAAAAGTTGTTTAAGTGCGGCTAAGCCTAATCATTTTTCTCGTGGCGGACATATTTGTTTACATTTCAAACTTAGGAGAATATTGGATTTGTTGCCAATCCAGAGAAACTAAGCTTCGCAACAGGAAAGATAACGCCTTCTTTTATTATTGCGAATTAAGTCATGCTTAATCCACTCCGGAATTTATTCGAAGAACTAAGTATTTATGATTTACTTCGTAATTTTTAACGTAGATATTTTGAGTTTTTATGTATTTTTGCCTTGTCGCGAAGTGCGAACTGAATTAATTGAAAAATACTGAATCGTCTGCGAAAAACTGTTTCTTTGTGTGCGTGTGTGTTTGTTTAGTTTCTTTTATACATCGTTTTAAATTTATTATAGTATTTGAATAGAACATGTGGCAACTATTATATAATTCTCCAGATGATATGCATAATTTTTGTGCATTCTGAGTTATAAAATGAATGAAATGTAACTCTGTTAAGAGAACCTAGCACCAGAGTGTCGCTATGGTAAACAAATATAGTGAAGTTTAAAGTGTGTATTTATTCTCTTGTGGTTTATGCATTATCGACGAAGTAGGTTTAATTCAATGCAATATTTAATATTCCGTACAATTACAATAATTTAATATTCCGTACAAGGAAGTCATGTGGTGTACACATCAGATTTTTACAATAGAGAAAACGCTGGAATGTGTGCTGTTGTAGATTTTCAATGAGCGAAACATAAATATTTTTTCATATGATGGCGAAATTTTTACTAACTTTGTCGACTTTAGTAACTATAAAATTGTATTTAATCTAAATTTTATTTTTAATATCAATCCATTCAAGGAAAAAAGTTAATTTATGATACCGAGATAGATTATTTTTTATATTATTGAAGACAGAACTTTCCATTCTTAAAATGTAATAGTAGGAAGATTAATATATAGCTATTTTCAACAATAAATTTATTTAAGTCTTTTCCAGTTGTATTGAGGAACTTCTTTGTTTGAACTTTGTAGACTATCCTATATTTGATGCTAAATTTCATAAGCCTTCTTAAGTTAAGGTTTTTAATAACATTCATAGTAATGATATGCCCATGGCGTTTATCAACAAAAAGAATATTATCGGGTAAATTGCAGAATCACTGAGCATTAGGATCTAAATAGCGGTGTTTAATTAGTGATTTGCTTAACGTTTTGGTACACTGAAAACAGAAGACTACTTTATAATTGAAGGTCAGGAACAGATGTTGATGAGATCTGAAAATTTTAGTGATATTAATTGTATAGTAAACGGGATGAATAAAATTAATATCGCAGTAAATTTATTAAACATTATTTTGCTATTTTCTAATTAATATGTGCAAAAATCAAGTCTTTTATTATTTGAAATCCTTTATACTTATTTTGGAAGCAATTGTGAATTTGAATAAAAATTTTGTTTTTTAATGGATGAAGCAGCTTTAAAATATTTTTAGTGAAAAAGGCAGTACTAAGCAATTTGTTATTTTGAAGTTGTGGTGTATTAATGGTATAAAAGTGTTTAAGCTTTTTGTTTCCTTCTCTTCTTACAGTTTTGTAACTAAAAAGTTTAAGTTGTCTATGGGAAGTAGAGTTATTAGAATCTTGAACATATGTATTAAGACCATGTGGGTAAAATGGTTTAAATTATTAAGTTAGGAACAATATCCAAAACTGAAACTATATGTATTACTATATATATATTAATATTATTTTCGTCAAAATTGTTCTAAACAAATTAGAACAGTTTCAGTAAAACTTAATCAAATTTATTTTAAGCACCAAAATCATTAAAATGTTACAATAATCTTAACTATTAACCCATAAAACCGTTGAGTAAAAGATAATAAATAGAATGCAAAGTTTTATTAATTCCACAAAGTTTTGAAGAAAATTGTGAAAAATAAAACAAAACTTAAATTTGTTATTTTCTTTCGTAAGTTTTGAAAAAGCAAATTATTTAAAAAAAATAAGACATATTTAACAACTAAAGGACAAATTTGATTAGCAGGTATTTTCTCCCTCCTTCCCGTATGCCTTCGTGGTGTAATTGGAAACATTCTCGCCACGTATTCGAGCGATCCAAGGTCGGTAAGGGCACTGCGCATTTTTTTCGACTTAAAAAACAAAAACAAAAAAAAAAACAAAAAAAAAAAAAAAAAAAACTAATGCTAAAAGTGGCTGCCGAACTAAAAAAGAAGGTGGTGGACGATAATTCATCACCACAATGATTTGGTGATTGGGTCCCTTAATACCCAGTCGCCATTTAAAAGGGGGAGTATAGCAGGTATTTTCTGTCTCCTTTGCTCTACAAGGTATTATCTCGCAGAGCCGTTTGTCACTCCTAGAGTAGCACTTCATTAATATTTTGCATCGTGGATTTTTGCAAAATTTCAAAAAATTTCAAGTGTTATCCTACGTAATATAAATAATCCGAAGATGAATGAAAACAATAACTAAAAAAAAAAAAAAATCTGAAAGGTTTCAGATTTTAAATTACGTCCAAAGGAGCGTTTTTTAAACATTTTGTATGTTACTTTTATTTATATACGTTTATATACGTTTATATACGTTTGTGTGTTACCATCATGTTCTTCGCATTTAAACCATAAAATTCAGTTAAAGAACAATATCGCAAAATAATTTTAAACTGAGCATATCTTTAGAATTTCCTACACAGAGTCTCACGCGCTGCAGATAAAAATGTTTTTTTCTGTACAACGTTGCCATGGCCCGCTTTGAAATCCTCGAGTTTGTTAATCAAAAATTCGTTAAAGTTTTACAAAATATGAAATCGTTAATAAAACAAATTCCAAATTTCAAATTTGGGCTTCCAGATGCCCATATTCGCAGCAGGATTACGCATTCAAAATTCAGCAAGCATTCAAAATTCGATGGCTTTAGGTACCGTCGTTTTATCACAATGCGAGAAACATATATACATTTCTGCACATTCTTCATTATTTAATTTCTTTAAATATAATACAGGGCTGCAATATTTTGTGGCAACAGTTTGAAAAGTGATACAAACTTTTAATATTTCCGACGCAAAATCTCAAAACGAAAACAATCGTCCTTCAGGGACAAAGCCCCTTTGGACTAAAAAGGTTTCAGATTTTAAATTACGTCCAAATGGGCGTTTTGTGTGTTACCTTTATTTATTAAACATCAGGTTCTTCGAATTTAAACCATAAAATTCAGTTCAACAGCAATATCGCAAAATAATTTTAAAACGAGCATATCTTTAGAACTTCCGATATACAGTTAAGCGCAGTTTGAGAGAAAAAAAATTTCTTTTTCCCGTAGAGTGTTGCCATTGCTCGCTTTTAAAACGTTGAGTTTGTCACATATAATAAAACAAATTCCAAATTCAGGTTTCCAGATGCCCATTTTCGGGTGAAGACGTACGTTATTCAAAATTGGATGGCTTTAGGTGCCATTGTTTTATCACATTTCTAGAAATATACATACATTTATGTATATTCTTCATTATTTAATTTCCTTAAATATAAAACAGGGCGATAACATTTGGTGGCAACAATTTGAAAAGTAATACAGCCGTTTATAGTGATTCAACGCAAAATCGCAAAACGAAAACATTAATCCTTCAGGGACAAAGCCCCTTTGGACTATAAATCTAGAAGTCAGAAAAATCTACCTCATGTAAAGTTAAAATATTCGAAAATGATGTGTTTGTTATAATTAGTTTTGATACATTCGAATTTCGTATTTTATCTTCTTGAATTAATTGTACGGTATTTTACTTCTTAACTTCATATCATTAATATTTTATTTTCTAAAGCAGCATAAACGCAATTAAAGTTTTTTAGTATAAACCATTGTTCTAGAATCAATCAGAAACCAATAACCAAAGATGACTATAGATTTCAGCAGCTATGATGAATATTCTTCTTCCTCTTCTTGTTATCTTGACCACAAGCTTTAACTCTTATATAACCTGGATACGACGATAAAATAGAAATAAGTACCTTCCGGCACTTTTCCGGTTTCTTTTAGAATAGGAATGAGAAGCCTTATCAAGCTTTTCTCGAAATAATTCATCTACAATCGCGAGTAGGATAACAATACAGTTAAGCATTGTTTATAGAGTTTCAAGGGACTGTTTAAAACAGATGTATAAATGGAAAAGTCAATACACTCGAAATTTTAGTCTAATATGTGATGCGTATTTTTTAACTGTAAATCTTTCCTGCTACTTCTATATTACTGTGTTTACAGAAAATTCAATTTAATCACACCGCATTTAATTTATTCAAAATACTTTTATATTTTAAAATGGTTAAAATATTTCGATTTTAAAACTGTAAGAATTCAGATTGTTTGATATTAAGTTATGTGTTATTTGACGTATCTTTTGATTTTGAAACTTCAGCAAAGCAGAACGAATAAAATTAAATTCTTGAAAATTTTTATCGTTAGTATCGTAATAAAAAAAATACATTTCTCAATGTATCAGCATATTATATCTCTCTTAGAAACAACGTGGAAATAATTCTTAATCTTTTTCTTCATTCCGTTGCTTAAATGTCTATCAGTTCTTCAAATGTGTAGAGTTCTGATATCATTAGACTAGGATCACAGTTTACAAATTCTTCGAAGGTAATTTCTGTTTCCTGGATATTACAGTCCTCTTCATCTCTAGTATATAGTTACATCATCATTTTCTCTTCCCCTAAGTTTGAATTTCGAAAAAAATAGGGGGGGACGTGATTTTGACGAAATACATTTTAATCCCTCACTTTCCGATTTTCCTCGAATCCGAACCAGAGAGATTGTACTCATAGCCCAGAATGTGTTTATCGTTTTTCCAAAATAATCTTCTGAAGAGGTATTCGGATTAGTTTCTTCTTATTGAACATTATTATTATTTATTTATTTATTTATTTTTTTTTTCACGCTCGGAACTAAAGGTTCCAAATTTGAACTTCAAATGAACACATACAATTCGGCATGGAGAGTTTTTACATTTTAAAAAAATTAGTTGGTAAGGAAGGACGGTATATCGATTCACGAAAAATAAAATTTTACAACTTTGTTCTTACCATTTCGTCCCTTTCTTAGCTGTATACAAAATGACCATAACAATCAGCTTCCCCCCTTTTTTTTTTCTTACGGTTTCAACAATCATAATGCCGCTCGATCGGAACAATGATTAGCGATGCTGATTGCCATACCGAAGGGTCTGGGTTCGAATCCCCGAGTGTTGTAAATGTATAATGTCTGTGCGGAATGGGGGTGCACTCTAAATATGCGGCTAACCGAAAGTCCTCTCGAGAGGTTGCTGTTAATGGAAGAGGTTAGGGTGATCCTTACCGGACTCGTCCGGAAGATCGGCTGTTATCGATATGGTGTTCAGGCTTGCGAACGACAGGAGCATTTGACTCCTTGGCACGATGAATGTTGGGCTGACCTTTGTAAGACATATCTTTCCATCCTCAGTTGCAGTATGAAATAGTAAGGCACGATTTCCACCCGAAGCGATGAAACCACTTCCTTAAAAATAGTCTAATTTTTGCAATGTCAAGAATTCCTAAGAACTCTCACTTTAAAGAGGAAACAAATCGTTTTCCAGTGCGTGCCTGGCCATTGTGGCCTTTGTGGCAATGAACAAGCGGATTTCCTTGCAAAAAGATATGCCAGCTTGCTACAGCATCCTAATACAGCCATTTTTATTGGAGGATTAAACTGTAATTAAAAAGTTTATTTACGCCTAATGTCTTACGAGATGTTCAGACTTGTACATCCTTAATAAGTTGGAGAATGGTAAGTCCTTCTCTTATTCTCGATAGTCCAAGAAGCAATGCAGTTTCGGCTTTCCGTCTGTCTACAGCACATGATTGCCTTGCCGCCCACCTGCACTGCATAGGAATTTCAAGCAATCCTATTTGCCCACTTTGTGATTCTACAGAAGAAATGTACAGGGACCACCTGCTTCGATGTGGGTCTAAACAGAGGAGTCGAGATACTGGAAGGCAAGAGCACTTTTTAAGCGATTTCGAACTTTTTGTTCTTAATTCTATTGCTTGTAACCTCTGTTTGTAAGACTTTCCGTAAACCTGTGTCTGCAAACCTTTGTTTATAAGGTTGTTCTGTAACTTTTTGCCTAGCCATTGGGGGAAAATAAAAAAGAAAAAAAGAAAGAAAGAAAGAAAAAAAGGGAAAAAAAATAAATAAAAATCTGAAAGGTTTCAGATTTTAAATTACGTCGAAAGGAGCGTTTTTTAACGTTTTGAGTGTGTTACCTTTATTTTATGAATTATCATGTTCCTCACACTTAAACCATAAAATTCGAGCATATCTTTACAATTTCCAATACACAGTGCCGCGCCCTTTAGATAAAAAGTCCCCCCCCCCGTAGAGTGTTGCCGTTGCTGGCTTTTAAATCGTTTGAGTTTGTAATTCTAAATTCCAAATTTGGGTTTACAGATGTGCATATTCGGGTGAAAACTTACGTTATTCAAAATTGGATGGCTCTAGGTACCGTCGTTTTATCACATTTAGAGAAATATACATAGATTTATGCAGATTCTTCATTGTTTAATTTCTTTAAAGATAATACAGCGCTGCAAGACTTGTTGGCAACAGTTTGAAAAGTGATACAGCCGTTTATAGTAATTCAACGCAAAATCGCAAAACGAAAACAATAGTCCTTCAGGGACAAAGCCCCCTTGGACTAAAAAAAAATTCACTGAGAGGTTGAGCGTCGAAAAATCCTTGATATTTGTTGTATATCTATGCTTCTTACTGCGCAGTAAAATTTATGTGTATGGCAGTGAAATTCCTAATTTATAAATTTTATTTAGGTCTAGAACTTAAATAATGCTGATGAAAGGAATTTATATCGGTGTCCTATTGTGATGGACGCAACTTTTCCTTTACTGCGTGCACATACGTACAATAAAATTGGAATATAATATATTTTCATTATTGAACATTGTGAATGGAAGTATCAAAAGGAAGAAAAAAAAATAATAAAAATCTGAAAGATTTCAGATTTTAAATTACGTCCAAAGGAACGTTTTTTTAACGTTTCGTGTGCTACCTTTTTTTATTAAATATCATGTACTACGTACTCAAACCATAAAATTCAGTTCAAAATCAATATCGCAAAATCATTTTAAAATGAACATATCTTTAGAATTTCCGTAAGTCTCGTGCGCTGGAGATAAAAATGGTTTTTTTTTTCCGTACAGTGTTGCCATTGCTCGCTTTGAAATCATTTAGTTTGTTAATCAGAAATTCGTTGAAATGTTACAAAACATAAAATCGATAATAAAGCAAATTTCAAATTCAAAATTAGGGCTTCCAAATGCCCATATTCGCAGTAGGATTACGTCATTCAAAATTCGATGGCTCTAGGTTTTATCACAATGCGAGAAACATGCATACATTTATGCAGATTTTTCATTTTTTAAAATTTAATGCAGAGCGATAACATTTAGTGGTAACAATTTGAAAAGTGAATCCACGCAAAATCGCAAAACGAAAGTAATAGTCCTTCGGGACTAAATCCCTTTGGACTAAAAAGTCGTCTGTTAAAAAATGAGGGAAAAAAAGGGGAAAAGAGAGAGAAAAGTATAGTCATATTCTGCGCTTGTAAACACTAATTCCTTCTAAAAATAACTGCATAGAGGCTCAATGAAGTTTCAAAATGCTTTAATAAATTTCTACCAATAGTGAATGGTATTGCATTTAATTTACAGGAAAACTAGTATGTCGAAAACCATCCAATACGATAACAGTAGAAAAACGATATTTGTCGGCAGGTGTTTTATTTCAATAACTTGGCAGATGTTGAAAGGCAGCACGTAGAAGGACAAGGAAATCTCTGTTCTTTTGAGCAATCTGATAAGAAAAACAAAAGACCAAATAGCCTTTGAAAATGAATGCATTTAAACTTTTATTTTATTTTATTTAAAATCCATGATGAAACATCGATCATCTATGGACTTAAATTATTATCAACATTCCTGAGGTAAACATGTGTTGCATATTGAAAAATTCGATCATTTTTTTTTTAAATAAAGTTTCAATTTACTCTGCTTGATATTCTACATTCTCTAGTTTCGATACAAGTAGCTTCTTAAAATTTATTAACAAAGGACTTTTTTAACTTCATAAAGTTATGAGTATTATATTTTATTTTATATATTTATTATCATTATATTCATTATATGAGTTCACATTTGAACTTGGCAATAAGTAAATGTTACGATATGAAATATAAAACGAATTAATTTTTTTGATCGTCGTTGATATTTTGTATGTTAGAGCCACATGTTAGAATTCGAGAAAGTTCAAAAGCCTCAGTTAAATTTTCCAAGAATTCCAAATCCGTAGTTGCATCGTTTTAAAAACAATTAATCAAAAGAATGAGTGGAAAAAATCTGTTGAAGTGAATTAATGAGAATTTCAAATTTTTATACAGTAAAAATTTTTATACAGTAAAAATGATTACATAAAAATTTTAAATAAAGTATTTTAGCAGATACAAATTGGTTTCTGCTGCTTTTACTAAAAATAAACTGAAATCGAAACAATGTTAAATGATCTTTTTGTGTACAATAAATGCAAAATGTTTTTCATGAGTTAAAAATAAAACATTAATTTGAAAAATAGATCGAATGATTTTCTTTGTTTTTAATTCATACGCACTTCGCTGGAAAAAGTAAAATAAGCGGCACAGGATAGTTACAGAGAAACTGCTATTCGAAAAGGGAAAAATACTTTTAAAATATACTTTCTTGTAAAATTTTATTCCTGCGCGTGTTTTCTGCCATACTGTCTGGTGTAAATGGTTAACGTGTCCAGCTACTGAAACATTTTGCAGCTGGAAAATCCACGATTCGATTCCCGGCGAGGCACTTTTCCTTCTTCACATTTCCTGCTCCAAAATACCTGATGGTCTATATAGGTGGCCTCGAACTGAAAATGTGATAGGCAGTAACTTCTCACTTAATTTTGTCTACCGCGTCTTATGCCTCTTAGTCACCTTTTATACGTGAAGAATATAAGGAATTATCTCAGATCTCTGCGATTCCTCACCTGTATAAATGGTTTGGGAATTGGAAGACCTACAGTCAAATTCTAGCGATGACGCAGTTAATTTTTCACGTTCTCTGTTTCGAAAAAACGTTGTAGAGTCGTTAGGATTTTTTGGAAGCAGAAGAATGAAAAATGAGAAACGCCTTCTCCGAGATTCGAACCACGGACCTCTCGTTTACGCGTCGAGAGAGTGATGACCACTACACATCACACAAGAAGATATTATTTGGCAAAAAAATAAAATTATTTGATCGAATAGCTTGCATATGAAAAAGAGGAATCTCTCCTTTCCCTCGCAAAAGAAGGCAAACATTTACCACTTAAATTAAAATACAAGTCAAATTTTATCAGCTGTTTATATATATATATATATATATATTTCCTAAAAATGAAACATTCGAACATTCAGTCAGGTTCAGTGAATTTTCAAAAAGATTTGAAACTCCAGATTTTGAATCTTAATACTTTTTCGAATATTTCTTATTCTAACCTCGAAATAATTAAACTCTTTAATTCAAGAATTTGAAAAGATTAGCCCACTGCAAGCGCTTGTTGAAAAAGAAAGTAGTGGTTGCAATTTCACTTGCATCTAAATCAAAATATGACACTGAGTGTATGTTAAAATACTGTATCTGGGCTTGCTTTCGAAAATTCCAATGAAAGGTGAAATAATCCTTTCTTGGAAGAATGAAAGAGGTTCTTTTTCATTTAATTGAACATTTTTATCATTTTGAATAAAAAATTTAAATAAAAATTTTTTACGAATGAAAAAAAAAAACCGATTTCACAATTCTTATTATTTAGTGTTGGGTTTGGCAACAACTGCGGCTAAACTTGGCGATTAATCGCTGGTCGCCGAGAAAACCGACACATACCATTCTCTTTAAAAAAGTAAAAATACCCTTCTGTCTCTCCTTTCCCCAACTGTAAAATCTTCAGAGAAATAAAATCTGAGACATTAAAAAAATTAAATTCCGTCAGTGGTGTTATAGTGAATATAGATTTGATTTATAAAGGAAAGGTACTCTTTATCGCAATGTTTTCGAGTATTCCGATGGGCCTGTTCCTATTTAATTTGGATGCTTGGAATTCTACTGTATTGTAATTTTAATTCAGAATCATAAACCACGTCCATACAAAACTCCTATATCCATCCAATATTTTCTTTGTGTGTAATAATCAGCCCTGTACACATTGTAATACCTCATACACAGAATAATTTAAATCCTCCGTGGAACCACACCCCTGAGTCTAACTGTTATCTACCTAAGTGAAACAGAAAGGCTTTCCAGAAAATCCAGTGTATTTAAAACAGTGTGTGCGTCTCTGTTAAGGACTTGTTGGTTATTCGAATAATGGCAAACCACAGAGAGGTTGTCTGCAAAGGGAGGGATGCTTCCTTCGAAGATTTTCTAAGAGAAACTGGCAAACCACAAAAGGGGGGATATCTAAAGGAAGGGATGTTTTCAAGTGAGATTTTCTAAGGGCAACTGGTTTGCATTCACATATGGGGAAAGCTATGAAAAGCAATTATGCCGCCAACCCTTTAGTTCACTTTAGTTCACCGCGTTCACTTTAGTTCGAATCCGGGACCAGCTCCTAGTATTCAGTAGTCTTTAAATATTCGACCACTGGTAGGGCTTTAATAATGTTTAAAGTAAATGCCTCTCAGTTTCTCATTTATGCAGAAAGTAAAGTATTTACACAGTAAAGGGAGAAAATAAAAGTTGAACATCCAAAAAATAATAAGTTCGCAATACATTCGAATAAGTAAAGGATACTCGACCGGACATGCCTGATTTTAAAAAAAGCGATTATTGCGGCTCCTAATGAAAAAAAAAATTAGTGCACTTGTCAGCTGCAAGTCAGCACAAAGCGAGACTGAAAAACAGCAGGCAATAGTCGGCACATAGACATGAAACCACTTTGTTCAAGATATCGAGCATATGCTCTTCAGTGTTTCCTTAGGATATAAACTACAGTTTGTTACTTTAGAATAGGCGCTTGGCACTTCAAAGCCATTTTTTTCCCTCTTCTAAACTTTGATTCATGGCCATGACAACGACTGCTGGGGAAAAGGCAGAACCTTCCAATCTGCTAAAATCTTTTGATTCCCTTTGTGCGGCGATGACGACAAATGTTGCCTATTTTAAATGTAATATATTACAGTGTTGCACTGGATTCCAATCTGTACGAAACGGCAGTGAAAAATACCGCTAACAGTATACTAGCATTGGAACAATAAATAACCCTTTCCGTTTGTAAGGTTTATCCTAAGTTTATTAACTGTTATTTTAAGTTATGATTCTTTCCTATTTATTCTAATTTCAGCTTACAATTTCCAGCCAGAATGTAATTTCAGAAACGCAGTGAATGCAATGAGTAAAAGTACTATTTAAGTCGATGCTTCACCGACTTCTACAGAGGAAGTCTGATTTTCCTGACTAGCGTGCGTTTGCCTTTTGACTACATTCTCTCTTAACTACTACGCTCGACCATACTTTAGGTCCTTGCTTGGCTTCGCCGATTTAATTTATACTTAAGGGCCAACTACTTAGAATTCTGATAGCTTCGACTATACCTTTCAGATAGCTTTAATTCAGCTTAGTTTAGTTTAAATTCATAATTATTTAAGTTCAAGCCCAAGTGGAGGCTTTGTGAATACTCCAAGTTAGGAGTTGATTATATTTATTCTAAGAAATAAAGGGTAGTTCACCCTTATTAAGTCTTACGTGTTTATTCTCACACTAACAAGCGATTATTCGCTCGCTTGTTAGTGTTCGTGGGGTTCTAAGATAGAACATCGGAACTGAATAAGTTATAAGGTATTTCTCCCGCCTTCTTCGCATGCCTTCGTGGTATAGTGGTCTGCATGCTCGACGCGTAACCGAGAGGTCCGTGGTTCGATTCCCAGCGAAGACGTTGCTCATTTTTCATCTTACCTGCCTCCAAATAAATACCTAATGTCTCTAGAAAGTAAAATGTCGTTTCACATTTAAATGGATGAAAGAAAATGTCACTAGCCGGCATAATAAATGGCAAATCCAATGAAAAAAAGCAACTGGTCGGTGCATTTATTCAATTATGCCAGAGATCTCATTGGATCTTAGTCAGAGGAAAGTGTCCGTTGCCAACACAATATTTTACAAAGCATGAATCTTCAATATCTCAGATGATTCGATCGAAGATTAACAAAATGGTGTTCATGTAACGAAGAAGGTTCCTGGATTATTCCATGTTCGAATGCCCGAACTCAACTACATCTAAAAGCCAACCTTTCTTTTACTGTTTCTTCATAAGCTAGCATTCTTAACAGCCAGCCATAAAATAGAAAAAGTATTCAATCTTCAGCTGTCCCGGAGGAGGTGAAAAAGCTACGGCTGTAATTCATAACATAGAATTCCGTAGGCGTTCAAAATTTACCATATATTGAGGCATTAAATCCATGTATGTATCCATGTATCTCGTGCATCACCTTTGTTCTCATTCTTGATGCGGCAAAGACATATCGAATGACAGAACCTCTGCTTGTTTGAATATTGGTCTAGGTCTACCATATCGAGCGCATTTCAAGCAGGAAGTAATCTGCGCTGGTGTTCATGTCAAATCTCGTAATATGGGAGATGTAAGTGATATCAGAGCTTCCGATGGCATGTTCTCCCACCTCATCTGCAGAATGATATTTACGGACTTTATCAGACGTCAGACCCAATTCGGGATTCACTCAGGAATCTGGAAAGAGCAGGGATAGGAATTCCCCACTGCATGCCAGAATAATAACAATAGTATCAAAGTATCCGATGGCACACAACTCGTCCAGCCAATATTGTGAGACCATAGGAAATGAAATTATGAAACCACTGGACTTCATGGTCAATGTAATCGTAAAGACGGACATACTTGTCTGCGATATGCCTATAATTTTCTGTTCAATCCACACTCAAATGATGCAAACATTTTCATAAGTATTTACTGCCTAAAATAGACCGTTAGCATAGTACTACTGCCTAGATTTCTATGAGGTATTCAGTCTACTGAGGATATTATCATCATCTGTGCCTTTGCCATATTGCGTCTGAGCACCGACGGGATGAAATAAGTTACATGGATAACATATCCATGTATCGAGAAATTTTGAACACGCGCCATAGTATTCATCACACATGAAAAAATTATCATCAGCTTGTAGCATAAACTTGCCCATAATCACACGTATACTGTAACAGTTTTAAATATTGTTTTTAATCTTTTGTACAATTTAAATAGACGAATATTAATATGTATCTGAATGGCAACGTTTTAAATGCAAGAAGAATAGTTTTAAATATTGTTGCTAATCGTTTGTACAATTTAAATAGACGAACATTAATATGTATCTGAATGGCAACGTTTTAAATGCACGAAGAATAGTTTTAAATATTGTTGCTAATCGTTTATACAATTTAAATAGACGAACATTAATATGTATCTGAATGGCAACGTTTCAAACCCACGAAGAATGTAATTATTTTTTATTTTAAAATAGTTTAGCCTCACGGACTGGAGGAAACGGCGTTTGCCAGAGTCCTCATCTCCTTTCTTCTTGCTTAAAAGCAAGATTGCTACAAAGCTACAAAATAGTTTAGAATACGTTTTCTCTTCTTGCTTGTATGTTGCCATTTTAAGTGTTAAATAAAGATTTTGCTGTGTTCCATCGATGGAGTTTGCTTCATTTGCGAAAGAAATATCACAATACCAAATCAATCATTGATTTCTATGCAATAACGTGTAATTGTATTGAATATTAATGAATTTCTTTACATTCATTTACAGCATTTGCTATACAGCTTTGTTATACAGTTTAGATTTGCTATTTTTTGTAACTTTCTGCTGAGAAGGGCTTACTTTTATTCAATCAAGTATGTCTCCTTTATCAGAAGCAGAAACATGTAGAGTCTGGGATCATTCCCTATGAAATAAACAAGGGGAGTACGAACTTTCTTTTGGACTCTTTATGTTAGTAACGTAAAAACAGTGAATAAAATGGCAAATAAAAGACAAAATTTATACATGAATTATAATTTTATTGTCTATGCAGTCAATACATTCAGCACAACATGTTTATACAACAATAATCTAATTTCTTTCTCTTACTCCTACAAAAATGCAAACAGTGCAAAAAGCTTTACAAATATTCCATTATCAGTTCCAAACTTAAGGAATCATTTATTGCTCTACGAATTCTATGTAAAATATCTACAGTATTCAGCAATAAAAATTAATATCTTTAGACTAATTCTATGAATCTGGTATTTTTAAGTTCAGAAAACACTGAGAACTTAAATCTGTAAAGGAAAAAGGTGATTTAAAATTCAGTCAAAGGCTAAAGAAAAATTAGTTTCTTCTTTAAATTTTTTTCAAACTGCACAAGATGTCAACTAAGAGTTGATGGGGATAAAAATTGAGAACTAGATAAAGTTCATGTTTGTACTTTGACTCCTGTAAATCTAATACACACAGAATAATGGATGATCAATCTGCTATTTATAATCACATATATTTTACACCGTGGTTAAAATATTTTCTACATGAATATGCCTTGAATACACAAAGACTTCACAGTGTACAGTTTTTGAACTTTAGGTCACAGAACATTTTACCAGTTCCAAAATAAATATATATAGCTAATTTTGGTTATTTGCTTAAAACTATCCTAAAACACATCAAAGTAATAAATAAAATAGCACACAAAAGTATGTGTTAAATGTAATGATCAAAAGTCTACAAAGTTTTAAGCCAATCCTAACCATACATATATCTCAGTTTCCTTTTATTAAAATAACATCTGCTTACAATTAAGTCCAAACGCAATCTGATTTTCTGCAACCAGTATCTATGAATCTGGAAACCGAATAATGAAAAATGATACAGTTTTATTTACAAATGAACCATCATATAGCCGTTTATTGCACAGAAAATAATAACTGATTTTAGTTCTCCAGTTCACTCAGTAGATTTAATACCTTTAAGTTCTTCATGTGAAATATCATTCTAAAGGACATCATTTTGAGAGATTTTAGGAATTCGTGAAACATAATGGAAGACTTAAAAGAATATTACAAAGATTGACTTTTGTTAAAAAAAAAAAAAAACTGAATATGCCAAGACGTGTTTAGCATCAAAAGGAATGTCTGTAGTAGGTTTAACAATAATAAGGATGATCTAATAATAATAGAGCTGTTTCTTTCAAATATGCGATTTTTAAGAATTAGTCCTTAGTCTGCAGATGTATTTCATATGTAGATAAGGCATTTTATTTCACTGATATGGAATCATTTTGCACAAATTTAAAATGCAGAAAACTGTTAAAAAAAAGCACAACTTTGAAATTTATGTAGACTTCTGAAGCTCTCTGTCTGGTTAAAATATAACTAAACCAGATTATACTGAAGGTAGTTGAATTGTATATTTAGAATGAGCTGAGCTAGTATAGGTTGTGAGCTTTTTTCATTTTTGGAAGACAAACCGATTTCAAAAAAAAAAAAAAAAA
>KK119460.1:261402-325707 GCA_000611955.2 Stegodyphus mimosarum
TGGTTTTTTAGCTGTATATAATATAAAAGGTGCCTTTTTTTAACCGTTCATCATTTACTTGTGATATTTAAAGTGAAAAACATGTCAGTAGGTAAAGTGCATTTAGGACACTGCATTTTATATGAATTTCAAAAAGGAAGCAACGCATCGGTTGCATGTAAAAATTTATGTGCGGTATTTGGAAAAGATATTTTAAATATTCGTACTTGTCAAAGATGGTTTAGCAAATTTCGTTCCGAAGATCTGAGCCTCAAAGAAAGTGATCGATTTGGACGACCATTCAACATCGATAATGATGTTCTGCGATCCATGTTGGAAAATAATCGACATTTAACAAGTCGAGAAATTGCAGAAGATTTTGGCATTTATCATACAACTGTTGGAGATCACATTAAATCTCTTGGGTTTGTGTTAAAGTAAAGTGTTTGGGTTCCACATGAACTAACGGAAAAGAATTTGTCTGATTGTGTAACAATGTGTTCATCACATCTGATTAGACACAATGTGGAGCCGTTTTTGGACAGGCTGGTTACTGGAGATGAAAAGTGGATTCTTTACAAGAAAATTAAGAGAAAAAAAATCTTACTGCAAACCAGAAACATCATCAGCAACAGTTCCAAAACCAAGTATCCATCAACGAAAAGTAATGCTTTGTTTGTGGTGGGGTAAGAAAGGTCCAGTGTACTACGAGTTACTGAAACAGGGAAAAACCATCAACGCGGATCTGTACTGCAATCAGCTGGATAAATTGACTGCAGCTATCAAAGAAAAAAGGCTAGTATTAGCGTCCAGAAATGGAATACTGTTCCACCACGATAATGCTCGCCCGCATACTGCAATGGTGACAGAACAAAAACTGAATGCGTTAGGATGGGAAGTCTTTAGTCACCCACCGTATTCATCTGACATTGCACCATCTGATTATTACCTCTTCAGATCTCTGCAAAATTATCTAACGGGAAAAAAATTCAAGTCTTTTGAAAGTGTTCCTAAGGCAGTTGCTGACTATTTTAACTCCAAGGATGAGAACTTTTAGAAAACAGGAATTCACAAGTTACCTGAAAGATGGCAACATGTTGTAACAAATAGCGGAGCATATATAATTGATGAATTTTAAACACATATTTTTATAAATGTATTCAAATATTTTCTTTAAAATACGACAGAACTTTCCCTCCAACCCAATACATATTTAAAACCATAATAAAAATATAACAAAATATAAAATAACATAATTCCTAAAAATGAATTAATCTAAAAATTTTTTTAAATTCTTAGACCAAATTAGCATACGTGAATAATTGTTGAGCAGGCAGGAGACATACTTATCAAGGGGAAGTTGCTTCCAAACCTAACTCTTCAATTAATCAATTCGTGTTTCATCATGCATATAGGCAAGGGTATAAAATTCAAACTATGCTCTTACAATTTAAATTATATTGTAAATCGGTTCGCAGCAATAATTACTTTTTTTTGCAATTAAATTTAATTAAATTTTAAATTTGTTTTTGCTTTTTATGAATAGAGAATATTTGTTAAATTCAAATACATATATATATATTCATCACACATGAGAGAAATATCGTCAACTTGTAGGGTAAACTTGTCTATAATAACATCTGTACCAAATCAATCATTTTGCGATCGATTTCTATGCGAAAACGTGTAATTGTATTAATGAATTTCATATCTATATTGAATACATATTTTAAATATAGAATGCATATCTATATATGCATTCTAAATTTAAAAAATAATCATGATAAATAAACTTTCCTATATATGGATTCTATATTTAAAAAAGACAGCATACATAATATGCCAGTGTTTAGAAAAGCATTGATATCTCAAAAGCATAAGATTATTATTTATTATTTTTATTACAAAAAAATTCCGTTCAGTTGCAAATTCTTCTATAATAATCATTAAGTGTTAGTTGTAATTAAATTTATTACCATCCAAATGATACACTTATTTTATGAAGCAGAAATATTTCTTTTAAAATGTTACAAAAATTTCATCAAAGAAAACTTCAAAATAAATTTTTCAATACACAATTCAGTGAGATATTAATTTTAGCTTACTATTTATATAACAATTTCATTTTTATAATATAACAGCCCCAAAATACCATTATATATGAAAACTGAAAATGTATGTTCTTAAAGATCCAATCAATCAAAGAAGTATGTATAAAACAAGTGCATTACATGTTATAATTTATTATAATCTGTCATAGAAAATTAGACATTTAAAAGCATGTATTTGATTGTTTAGTGGTATTCATGTATTCTTCACAAGTATAACAAAAAATATAAATTTATTTAAAATGAAACACATTTAGAACTACATTTAAAAAACATCAACAATTTACTGTTGCATCTGCAGGAAATAGAAAAAGAAGATTTCAACTGAGAAGAAATATTTTATATTCACTTCTAATGAACAGTTTACAGCATAATACAATTTAAATTTTTTTATTCATTGCACATCCATCCCAATTACACAAATCATTTGCAAATTTTACATTATATTTATCTCTTGGTCTTTGCATAGACAGAGATATATAAATATGACAATACAAGCTTCATACATATTTACACACATAAAAAAAATTCACACATCAAATCCTGTACCTCTAGAGTAAATTTATGCATCAATATAAGTTTTAATTTCAAATTTGCATTAGGGAGACAATGAAGGAAAATAGTAAATATACATAAATAAAAACCTGAAATTCAGGATTTATAATCTGTAGGAAAGTTGAAAAACACAAACTCTGAATATTTCTCTGTGAAAGAACACATATATCAGAAGAGATATATTAAAGCTGTATAACAAACTCATGCCTCTCATTGTATTGAAGCATCTTAATTTTATTGAAATTGGCATTTCAACAAAACTGAGCTGTACACATGACTGATTTTAACCATAATGTTCTTTTATCAGAATGATGATCATGCACAAAGTTTCAAATAAAGGAATTTGAGACACAACAATATGTGATACTGCTGACATTTGGGCATTTTTTTCAAGCACAATCCAGATAAAGTTTCAAAAATGTTATATTATTATTGGAAAAAAAAAAAACTTAACTCTTTATATGCAATGGAAAAATCACTAATAGACAGACATCTCAACCATACCTCTTTGCTTGAATTCTAAAGGATATATATATGCTTCCTTCAAACACTGCAAACAGAAACTTTTTTGAAATATATTATTTGATTTAATATGTGATTACTGATAGCCAGCTGATGTCCCATATATTACTCATGAGGTTTTCCTCCTTCCGTGAGTCTACGTCAAAGTTGTTATTATTGACCAAATTTTCAAAATTTGTGTAAATTTTCAGACTTCTATAAAAGATTATTTAAGATGAATACAACAAGAATCTTTATACAATCAGCTATTTCAGGATATATTTCCAAAATACACTTACTGTGCAATCCACAGCACAAAGATAACATTTTAAGTTGGCTCTTGAGGGTACAGTTGTTGGCCATCATAGATAAGACTTAAACACTGCACAGATTTAAAGATACACGTAATATGCAATATTATTATCGGAATATAATGTCACATCCATCATTGTCTGCAACATCTCCAGCTTTTGGACATATGAAAATTATTTTTATCAATATTGAGCTTGATAAAGGACACTTGGACATATCAAAAAGCCCATATTCATATTAAATACAATATTTTAGATACTTCAATATTCTATGTTTGGTCAACTGCTTTTTTTAAAATTATATCAACATCAAATTTCCATGAAACTTAACAGATAAAAAATGAATGTGTTATCCTGAAATTTCAAAAAACAAAATTGTTGTCAGTTAACTGAAAATGGTTTTTTTCCCCCCAATATTTATAAGACATTCTGTAAGTGTTATAGAGTAGATTTTATAATTTTTCCAGTTTTATTGCAGAGTACAGTAATAGTAAATCTTAAACGACAGTTTGCTTTGCATGCATACATATCTCTTGGTTATCCATCTCCTCAGTTCTTACAATACAGATATGAAATCTAGATGTCAAATGTTATTTATGAATAGAATTCATTTCTGTAAGTACTGCACAAAGAAAGCTAGGCATAAAACAAAAATTTAATGATTTGTATATATGCTAAAAAAAATCCAACACATCAAATGAAAGTTAAAACAAAACAAAAAAAGGGGGGGGGGAATTATTTCTGCTCAATGATTCATAAGATGTTAAATTTCATTGGAATACTTCTAACTTTCTGTGGGCAGTTCATATGTGTCATAAGTAAATACAAGAACTATAAAAATGCACACCCAGAACAAGTGCTAAAGTTACAAAATTTTTGTACAGTAGTTCATTCTACATTTGGATAACAGTGTTGAAGAAGTTTTATACCAGTTTGTGATGAAAATACAAATGAGGATAAATCTTGGCCAGCTTCCCTCAGAATAGTCCTCTATGAAGGCTTTATTTCCTTCAGATAGATAAGCTTTGAGTCCTTTGGCATAAAAACTAACCAAGCTTACATTTTAATGAATAAAAATGGAATACCAGATCAATATTATATTATTAGGAAACTGGATTTTATAACATAATGTATATAAAACTTGGCTTTAATATGAAAACTGCAGCATGATAGAAATCAATATTGACTAGACACTAGACAGAAATCACCAAAAAATATTTTTCATATACATCAGTTTTATAATTTTGTGATCCAAATAAAATGACCATGATTTCACTATTTAATGTGAAAATGGAGTCATTTTTAAATATTTTTTATGCATAAAAGCTCATTGAAAATCTAAATACATTATTAAATTACCTTCTTTAAAGAAAAAATGTATTTAATATTTTCTTGCACAAACAAAAAGATTTTAATAACATTCTGACATTTTTCAAAAGGACGTTTTTCATTCCATAAATTACAATGCAAAAAATAAGCAACAGAAAATCAATATTTGGAAAACAATACACAATAAAAATTTAAAGAAATAATCAGAGATATAGAAGCTTAGTAACTTTCAAAAACATGTATGAAATGCTCAGAATACTAGAAAACATCAACAATACAAATAGGTTTATGGTTTGGCATTTATCTATATATGTAAAGATTTTTAATGCATCATAAAATGAGAGAATACTATTTTCTTCATTTATTGAAACTATGGAACATGTAAACTTTTTTTCAAATGATTTACATTTTTGAAATGGTACGTTTCCTTACTTTAAAATCAACAGAATAATGCTATTTATACATGTGATGAATTCAATTTCTCAAACAAAAAGTGAAGATCTATTTGCGAATGTATAAGTATATATGTCTTCCCATACCATTTCTATTAAAAACAGTCATTTTTGAGCAGTATTTCTCATACACTACAATGGATTACTTTCAATCCTCATATAGGCACTGTCCTTTAAGTTACATATGCTAATAACAAATTTTTATATCATACTGCTACCAGATAGAAGCAGCAAGAGGAATGCAATCACTGCTGTCATCAGCAGGTATAGTACAGGCAGGTGGCAGAGAGTTCTGAAAATAATAAATATTTCTTTAAACATTTTAGCATATGATTTCAGTATAAAAATAATAAACAATAAAATAATAATAAAGTAATAAACAAGCAAATGTTTCTGTTCTTTATATAATTACACATGAATTGGGAGTATTTCAGAAAATACACAAACTTTAAGCAAGGTTATAAACCATTATTATTAAGTTAAGAATTAACTTATTACTGGTCTAGCTTAAGCTAAGGCTAGTACTTCATGATCCTATTTTCACCATTTTAACTAAAACCAAGCTTAGATTATGACTATTAAGACTATTATAAATCAAACCTAAGAATTTTGCAATGATGGATGGAAGTCTTTTCCAAGCTTCCCAAAGCTAAGCAGGCTTCCTCAAACAGAACTTATTTAATTAAAGCCATCATCTCAGATTTTGAAACCACTATGGAAATTATTTATTGCAGCATACTATGCTACTTTGAATTGATAATTCTTCTTCTTCCTGATAAGCTTTACATTTGTTACAGTCCAAGACTGCATGTCCAAGTGTTCTCTACCTGACCCAATCTGGCACCACAGATTCTGACCCAATCTGGCACCACAGATTCTGTCCCAATCTGGCACTTTACCTCTATCAGTTTCAAATTCTTTTCTCTTCCACATGTCACTTCCCTTCCATTTTTGAGAAGGTTACTGTTTCAAAAGAAAATGCATCACCATAACTAGAAATAGAACGGTCAACAGGACTCATCTATCTAATATGAGATGCGTTTATAATTTTGACAATATCAGGTTCATTATATTTCCTACAAGATTTCATGGTTATATAATATTCACTACAGTTCATTCTGCCTCACTGGTCCTAAAATCTTCCTTAGAGTTTTTCTTTTAAATATCAGTAATATAACTTCCTTTATCTTGTTAAGTGTTCAATATTCTCTTCCATATGGGGCCACAGGTTTATTATTCCATATGGGGCCACAGGTTTTATATTTACTTTAAGGCTAATTAATTTGGATTTAAGTTGGTTTCTAAGTCCATAAAACATCTGTTGACCATCCTGTTTTCAATTTCAATTTTAATGTCATTACAGCTTGAAATCATTGTAGCCAGATATTTAAATTGGTTAAAAATCTCAAAAGTACAATTGCTGATCTTTAAAGGGGGTAGATCCATGATTTATTTGTTACCATCATAAATATTGTCTTATCCTCATTGATGGTTATACCTATCTTCCCTACTGCACATTCAACAAAGATAAATACTTTACAGCAGCCCGTTTAGATCATCCAATAATATCAATATCATTGGCAAAAGCTAGCAGTTGAATTGTTCTTTGTAGAATAATTCCACATGCGTTTAGTTAAGAGTTTTGTACAGCCTTTTCCAGTACCAAGTTAAACAACAAACAAAAAAGTGAGTCTCCCTGTCACAGACCTTTCTCAGTATACGAGTAAAAAGGTTCTGAGGAAAAAGACAACATTTTAATTCTGCATTTCAGACTCTTAACTGTCATCCTTGTAGGGCTGATGAGTTTCCTTGGGATGTTAAATTCCAGCATAGCTTCAAGTAACCGTTCTCTATTTAAACTGTCATATGCAGCTTTAAAGTCAACAAACAGGTGATAAGAATTGATAATTACAGACATTTTTTCTCTCTGATTGATTCTGTTATATTAATAGGTTCCAACTCTTGTTTTACTTCAACTCTTGTTTTTTGTTTTTTCAAAAGCTAGACTTTTACTGGCCTCCCAACAAACTTCATTAAATATATAAAGAATAAAATTGAAAGTTTAAGGAATTTTAAGATAAATTAAAAATTTAAAAGAAAATTGTAAATCTGACCTGAAAAATGTGGCAAAAGGAATGGATTGGAAGGGTCTTATTAATTCAAAATCTTCAAATCTATGCTGTCCTCATAGTTTAGCAGTTACTTAGTCATTATCTGACAGAATACTACTGTCTTGATGTTCATTTATTTCAGACTGGACTCACAAACTTAGTAATTTTTCTGTTTGTAAAACTGGGTGGCTTATTAATGGTGAATACCTTTATACGTGTTTTTCACTTTGTATTTTAATTATTAAAAAACATGGGAAACTATGAACTTTATTACCAATTGCAAGGCATTCATAAATAAATAAGTATAAAACTTAAATTTGAAAATTTTAAATCACACTTATTCTATTTCCTTATCTTGCAACTTAATTACTGACAATTTTTACACTCTGTGCTGGCTACAGTGTGCTTAGATAAGAATTAAAATTGCATATGTAATTTTTAAAAGCTGTACATATATACAAAAAATTCATTATTATGAAACAAAATCTAGTATTTTACATACTTCAATTTAAAAATATTTACTTCATTTCAATCCAGGATTACAAAATCATACTTACTCTATTAATTCTATTCAATTCTAGAGCTTTTTTATTTCCATAAATAACAACAGAAGGATCAATCATAGTATGCCTTCTCAAATGCCTATGTACTTGTGGAGTCAAAGAATCAGATACCCGTAGGTCGGACAGTCTTGACAGAACTTCAGGTGGTGATACAAAACTGTAGTCACAATTTGCTTGCTCATCTCTATGAGTTGAAAATTCAGCTTCATACCTACATTACAACAAAGATGTTTTATTTATTTTTTAATTCATAAACATTGGCATTTTGAGAATATCTTTCATTCAGCAAACAGAAAATACCCTATATTTCAATATCCTTTACCTATATTTCTTGAATTAATAGTGTGATACTTTGAACAATATTAGTATTTAAGAAAACTGAAAATAAGAACATAAGATAAAATTTTAAGATAATTTCCATTTTTCCAATGAAATCTGAAGATTACTTACATCAAGGAATAGCAGACAATAAATGCAGATACACGTACACACACATATATACATATGAAGAGAGAAGCCACATTTCAATAAGTATTTTAAAATCATATAGTCTACAATTTGATTGTACAATTTATACATTTCACTGCTCTTATGTTATGATGACTCGAAAATAATATAATAAAAGTTTGCTAAAGTATACTAACTATCCAATTTTCAAAACCTAGTGTAGCTTAGTAGCATGTGGAATAAACTTTTAATATATTTTGAGTTGTGGGTTAAGTTTCAAAATGTGTACGTTATAATTTTAATGTTCATTTATCTTCATTTTGCAAGAAAATTTATTCTCATACACACCAAATGAAAAAAAAAAATTCAGAATAAAGCAAAAATGCTATTAACTATTATGAATATCTATTTGTATTACATTTTACCCAGACAATGTACAGTAAAATGCAAAATGAATTGCAACACTTGGCTATTAGCACCAACATTTCCCTCATATAATATCACTGTTTACTATGGTACACTATAGTACACAAGATGTAAGACACACTTTGCAGCTGTTGCAAGCTAGGAATTCTCAAGTGTAGCCTTTAATTCCATTAGGTTGTATTGTAGCAAATTTCTTCTGCAATCCAACCTAATGGAATTAAGATCAACAGCCTATTGGAATTAAGGGTATAATTCTACAATACTGAATCAAAGTCTGAAGAGTATGAGAACCATTTTTGGGCTTTACATTTTGAGATTCCTTCAGCCAATTGCAGGCAAACAACAACAGATGTGGAGGCACATACTATTGATAAAAGCAATTTACCACCCAAAAGACAGCTGATATGAAAGTGTACAGATATCTAGACAATACCCATACATTGTTCATACACTAATAATTTTATGAAATACCTAGTGAAGACCTTGAATGCCATCAAAAGATTCACCCATAACCCGAGAAGCTATCACATTGCATGATGGATTCATGCTTCCAAGTAGTTAAAGAAAAACTTGCACATAAACATTGGCATAAAACAGGTGGCATTAGGAGTAGACTTAAGATTCATATTAGTCACATTCTGAGGGATCTTGTGTTCCAGTGGACATTAATTAACTCTAAAATTATTAGTTATCGTTGTTGTCATATGATGAGGGCCCTCAAGCCTTAATGCAAAAGAATAAAAAAAAATTCAGGTGAGAGGTGCCACTTTATAAATTCCCCACTGACTGACATCATGACCACATAAGTGAACTGACTACTTCTAAGAAAGGCAAAATTGGCATGGTTTAGCAGCAAAAACTGGCGGGTGAACCAATGGTGTGTTGTCAGTACATTCGAAGGACTAGGTTAGTCCACAAGCATTTTATGCATTAACACTTTCAAGCATATTTTTACCTAATATTCAAAGGCATTAAAAGACACATCATTTTTACCTCTTTTGAAACCAAATGCCATTGAGTGTAGTCGGGTTTTCACAAGAATGGGAGAAGCTTGGGTCTTGCTGGCTCTATGCGAGGAAGGATTAGCTGGCTTTCCCCTGTTTCCCTATCTGCCTTAGATATGCTGTTAAATAGTGGCAGTAGTATGTCATAAGAAATTTAAATTTTCTTGCTATTTGTATAAGAAAAATTAATTTATATTTTAGTTCGTCTTCATGAAGTGTTCTTATGGCATGTGATATTATTAATATTATATATAAAATATATTGATATAGTAATTCCAAGTTTGAACTACGTAGAAGAAAGCGGTTCAAAAAGCTAGTACCAAGGAAGAAATCATTATGGTGGATGCATAAGCAACCTCTGATGCCATTTTATAACAACAAGCTCACCAGTAACTAACAACTCTAAGGTCTTGATTGCTTAGCTATCATGTTTTTTGGATAATATATCTTCAAAAAATGCAAGCACAAAGATAAATGATAGATCTACTCCACATGTTCTCATTTGTATATGCATATATTACACTCATTATTCCAAAGTGGAATTCAAAATGATTAATTATCATTAATTGCAAAGTAAGCAGCAGTCTGTTTTGCTGGTCATGTGCTCTTTATGAGATAATTTTTTTAACTAATTATTTACTTTTCATTACATTTATCAGATTAAAAAAATATTTATTTAATATAGTAAAATTATTTTCACTTCCCCACTTTATCCAATTTTCAGATATTCATAAGAGCATTTTAACCATTATTGTAGTCATTAGTCTTCATGTTCAAAATAAAGTAAACTCTGTCATGACAACCATCTTCTTAAAGTAACCACTTTTGAAAGTGGAAATATAAATAATATTATCACTAAACTGTATTACTAATGTTCACAGTACTAGGTGCTGCATTTCACCTCTCTAACGCAACTTCACTGCTATTTGTGTGTGGCCACCTTAGAAAGGTTTATAATTTTTCTTCATACCTAATCCCATTTGGTTAAAACCATGGCACACCACTGGGGTGAACGGCTAATAATATGACAAGCTCAGTAAAGCAGATAGAAAACTACAGAAAGTTATAATTAGAAATCTTCAGAAATGGTTTGTGCAAAACAATTTGAGCAAGATTCTTAAATAAACCATCAGTTTAACCAAACAACAACATCCATCATAAAGATAAATAAAGATGGAAGATTTAAAATGAAGCATAAAATCAAGCATTGAAAAAACACAAAATATACCAGTAAGGAAAAGACAAAATGTTGGAAAAGGTGTTAGTACCAATGTAAAAAAAATTTATTTTTTAGTTCTTACATTCTTTCAATGTATAACATCAAACAAAATGAGATTTCAAATATGATTCAATATTTAACACAACTTTTTTTTCTAACCTAAAGAGCTTCTTTAACCAAATATTGCATATTTAAACATTGGCATAAAACAGGTGGCAGTAAATTCAGGTGATGTCTAGAAATTAATAACAAACATTTCATTAAAAAATGTTTTAATAAAGAATATTTACAACAGTATAGAAATTAAAACAGTTATTTGAATGCAGAAAAAATTGATTATGCACTATACAAACAATGGGTTTAAAGCACAAAGAGGTTTAAACCCATTGTTTGTATAGTGCATAATCAGTTTTTTCTGCATTCAAACAACTCCATTTTGGGCAGTTTTAAGAAAAAGATACATTCATTAAAAATCTAATGAAAAAAAAATGAGAAAATAAAAACGCTTCTATTGACCTTACTTACCAGGATTATTCTAACATACCTGTCAAAAATATACAGGTGGGTAGACAAGAGAAAAATACGCAGTTTTTTAAATGGAATATATGTTTGGAAATGGCATATGTAAGTGCTGGCATATAAGGAAGGGCTGAACAATGGATAAATATGAAAGACAGGTAAAATAATAAGAAACAAATATTTGAATGATTAAACAATTTTACCAATAAGTGTTTAGAAGTACAACCACCAATAATAATATAAGATTTACAGCAGCAGCACAAGTATTGTTATACATTAGTACAGATATCATATATTTTATGCATGTTTCCAGCAGCAACTGACAATCTGGGCACTAGTTCTTTACTGAATGAAATGCTAATTTCGTAAGTCCTACTCCTAATGTGCTTCCAGAAGAGGAAATCCATGCATGTCAATTCTGAGAGGTAACTTCTGAAGTTATTGATGAAGTGAGCTAGCACTCCATTATGCTGAAACTACATTCATGTGAGAACAGCTAGAGGAATAATAGAAAGAAATTCTGGAACGATTCCTGTACAGAGATGAAAGATGCCAATACATGTAGCCATTTAAGCGATTGGGTAGAATGTATAGTCCTACTAAGTAGTTGTGTAACACCACAACACAAACATTAATGGAGAATCAGTCATTTTCAGTATGCATATGATTTGTGCCATGTGGATTATCATCTGTCCAAACATAAGAATTGTGCATGCAGACCAAATAGTGCAAAATTAGCCTCTTCAGTGAATAAATTATATGAAGAAGAGAAACATTTATTGCAGTTATAGGTACCAATGTCCAAAGTTAATACACAGAGGATAACTGTTTGGTTTCAATACCTCTACTCTCTGCAATTGATTTTCTTCATTTAAAATCCTCCAGCTCATGCTAAACGGATCTCATGCTTGTAGCAGGATTATCCTCAAATATACATGTCAAACTTCATCCACTACAAGAGCTCTATATAGTATTTTTCCCTGACCACATCACACTTCTAAACATCAACAGATCCATTATCTGCCAGCTTTTAGAAGGCTCAAATGTTTAGTCATTTGGCAGCAGTCTAATGTAATGCAAAATTATTTGGAAACTGTTTTCTATACATCTTTGAGCAGTTGCTCTGTTTCTATCTCAAAATAAATAAGAATTAGAGTTTTAAACCAATGGATGCTTTCACCTATCAACCTCAACAATACCCTCTATGTGGTACTTCTACACATTCCATTAAAAAAATCTGCTTGTTTTGCTCCTTTCTATCAACTTTCACATTTTTGTCATAAATTTTAGAATCACCCTGTATGGCAATAATAATAAATCTATTAAATACTCAATGAAAGTATCTATCTTGAAGAAATAATGCAAATATTATATTAATTAAAAAAGTATGGAGCTGCTTAATTTTGGCAAACAGCATATATCGCAACATGTTTTATGAATTATTTACATACATATTGGAAATAAAATCAGAAGTCATAAATAACGATAAATATACAGGATTATTTATTTATGATTTGATTTATGAAAAGTATTGATTTTTAACTGTACAGAATCACCGGAAAATTAACTAATTTTAATGCAAGAAATATTCAAAAGAATATTATAAGTATCCCTAACTAATAAAGCATATCAATACAACTTCTTAAACTCCCAAATACTGAAATAAGATGCATAATAGTTTCACAAATTATAACAATTAGAACTAATGAGTAGCACAAAAACAATAGAAAGAAATATGCATGAGGTATCTGTGAACAATAACTTAATTGTGAAAGTTTAAAAGAAAATTTGAAAATTAAAATGGCTGTTTATTGCAATATGTTTTTAGAACACTTTATTATTTTGTGACAAAATACAAATTTAAAAATGAATTACCATCTCTTTTTCAAAATATTTCCATCATCATCATGAACAGATGGGTTTATTTCAGAAAAGCCCCTTTCTAATTCCTATAAAAAGTGTAATAATCATATTTAACTTTATAATATTACAAAATAATTTAGAATCAGAAATATACTAAAGAACTTTTATTAAATGAAGTCCCATCAGAATAATTTTTTTTTACCTCATCAAAGATATAAATTTAAAAGTAAGTATCACCAAGATGTCTGGCTAAGCACAAAGAAAAATTATTCAAAGATCCGACTAAACAATACAGAAAGAAATCAGTATAGACTGACTATCTATTATCAAAAGTATAAATAGATTCTCAAAATCATAATTTCTGAAAAATCTTGGAAATTGGTATTTCTATTGTAAAACTGTATCATATTATTGGCATCAATTATCAATAATGAAAAAACTATGTACTCTTTGTTTTGCAAATTCTCCAAGATTCAAAACCTATCTTGGGAATTAAAGGTTTTGAGTTCTCATCTTAAATCTAACATTACAAAAGAGAGACAGCCAATTTCAAATTGCACCAAGGAATTCAAACTCAAATTTCATGGAAATTTTTGTTTATAGTTTACAAAAGTGGTGTGTTCATCATGAGCAATCATTTTACTTGTATTGCGATGCCAAGTCCCCCTACATTAGCTACACAGTTAATAACTTTATATTTCATCAGCTTCAATAAGAAGAGGTAAATGCAATATCAGCATTATGACTTCAAACTTAAGCATGATATTATTACAATTAATGGTTTATAGCAATTTAGCACTTCCAAATAAAATAATACCATAAATTAAAATATATATCTTATTAAACAATTACAGAGAAGTGAAGGTAATCCCTTTAATGCAAAATTAATTTTTCCACACAGAAAAAAAAAAAAAAAAAAAAAAAAAAAGCACTCGATAGATATCATTATAACTTCCACCAACATTTCTAACAGGAATTCCAGGAACTGTTCTTGAAAAATTTTGTGGCCTTTTGGGTTGCTTCAAGCTTTCTAATGAGCCCCCGACACAATATGTAAAAGGTACATATGCATCAACTGCAGTTTCTTTCTGACTTGTTACAGGTCCATTTCCATTGGAAGCATCCTCAGAATGAAAGAAAACACCTTCAGGTAGTCTAGTAAATATTTGTTCTCTATTAACTTGCTTAATATCATATGACTGAGAACCTATCTGCCAATTTGGAATTTTAGCTGGAGGATAAGTTTCATCAGAATCAAAGAGGTCCCAGTTACTATGCCTAGGATTACCTGATAGCCTATTTTTTATGACCTCAACATTGCTTGGTCTTGAACGGAAATTTGTAGGCACATCAGCATCTTGATTTTTAATATTTTGCTTCATGTTAAAAACTACAGCAGGTCGTAAAGAGGAATTATTTCTTGTAGAACTGGAATTCTTTTGATGTGCATATGAATTTGGAGAATGCTCATCACAAAATACTTCAAATTCCTGCTTGGGAGGAACTTCAGCTACATAAACAGCTGATTGGCTAGGAAAATGACCAGCTGTAGGATCAGCAACATATATTTGAGGTGGAGCTTTCTTAGCTTGTGGGACTTCTGAGTTTAAACCTCCATCATCAGGGCTATACATAGGGGGAAAAATCCTATTATAAAATATGTATTAAATGTTTTTATAATCTAATTATAAATAAAAATATTTCATCTCACATTTTTAAAATTTAAATCATTTTCATTCTTAAAAATTAATATTAAAGTGTTTACACATAAAATTATTCAATCTTTATTGTTCCCATTGGCACTTTTTACAAAATATTAGAATGACAGACTTGCCACTCAGTTTTTATTTCTTTCTCCCCTCCAAAAAAAAAAAGATGATGCATTCCAAATAATAAATAAAATTCAAAAGCAACAAATCTCTATTTTAACATGATATAGAAGTAATTACAAAGCAAGTTACAAAGATAATTTAATAAATACATATTATATGTTTATTAATTAATAAACTATTAGTTTAATCAATAAACTCAATTAGTTTAATCAATATAACTTTGGAAATATATCTACTGATTTTGTTTCACACGCATGATGCCTACATTTAACCTTTTTGCATTCTGTGGTTTTAAACACGTCTTAGCCAGTACTATGACCTAGCTTTCATCAAAAAGGGCTAGGTGTGAATAAAAAGTACAGTCTTCTCAAAGAATTCAACAGAAATCCATAATGCCTTACATAGAGATTTCGATCATCAGATAGTAGACTACAGTACAGTCTTCCATTAGGATGTTCATATTCATGAAAATATAAAACCATTAAAATAAGGGAAAAGAAAAGTATCAACAGATGAAAAAAAAAAAAGGAAACTTGTGGCTCATTTTTTTAAGTAGATCATTGAGAGATAAGAGGGGAAAATATCACAAGCTATGGAAGTTTTACTAGTTACATCCAATTTTAACTAAACGAAAGGTTTGAGGAAAAGAAAAGCTTTTGTCTAATGCCAAATTGAAACAGAAGCACTTGAGAATACAGCATTACTAATTTGGAATCTTCTCTTGTCTCAATTAATAACTATTGGCATAACTGGGATTACAGACTTTGCACCCTAGCTGAAATCACATTTAAACCAGCGAAGGAGTCCATCTTATCAGCAACTCAAAAATTTTGACCAAGACAATAAAAGACAAAGCAAATAGTCATCAAGAATAATTATGGCAAATGGTGTACCATGTGAAGTAACTGTGACTCAAACATATTATTATGAATGGATCCAAAAATATGCACAAACCTAACCTAATTTAGTCAGGGATGGGAAAAACTCATTTTGTATTATCATGCACTCATTTTGCTTGATAATGCATACCTGACCTGGGGGAGATGATCAAACTGCTGATTAAGTATGAATCAGAAATGTTGTTTAACTCGCCATGCAGTCTAAACATAAGTATACTTTTGAAGTTTTTCTGAAACTGAGAAAACCTCTGTGTGGATAATATTCCTCCTGCCTGGAAGATGTTTTTTCAACTGCAACCTAAAGCATCCAAGGATTGAAAAATATAGTAGCATTAGAAAATGGCAAATCTTTTGAGATCCTGGCATGTTACTGAAAAGATGCGAGATTACATCAGATTGCAATAAGAAACTTCTTGAAATAAAATAAACTCATAAGAAAAAAAGCAGGCTGCATTATTTTTTAAATGGCCTTCTTCACAACTGCATGCTATCAATGGATTAAACAGACTATGTTAGTCTCCTACTATTTTTCGTAATAGTTGACAGTTGCATTTGGCCTAACAATGGAAAAATATGAGAGGAGTATTATTATTTCAAATGCAGCTGGATTTTATGTGCAAATTAGATGAGCTCATGTTATATTGCTTTTGCATGTTACATTGCATTCTCAGTCAGGTGGATCAGGATGCGTAAGCACTTGACAATGCAATGTTATTAATTTGAAATCTTCTCCTGTCAGAAGCATCTACAGTTTAAAGTGCTGACACAGTGGCCTCAACCACAATGCTATGGTCTTAACCATCTGTCTATCATACTTTTATTACATTTTAAATAAAAAAAAAATCTGAAAGGTTTCAGATTTTAAACTATGTCTAAAGGGGTGCTTTTTAGCATTTTGTGTGTGACCTTTACTTATTAAATATCATGTTTTTTGCACTTACACCATAAACTTCAGTTCAACAGCAATATCACAAAATAATTTTAAAATGAGTATATCTTTATAATTTCTCATACACAGTTTCGCATACTTTAGATAAAAAGTTTTTTTACCCCTGTAGTATTGCCATTGCTCGTTTTTAAATCATTTGAGTTTGTTCGTCAAAAATTCGTTAAAGCTTTACAAAATATGAAATAGATAATAAAACAAATTCCAAAGTTGGGCTTCCAGATGCGCATATTCGGGTGGAAATGAACGTTATTCAAAATTGGGTGGCTCTAGATACTGTTGTTTTATCAGATTTGGAGAAACATGCATACATTTATGCATATTCTTCATTATTTAATTTCTTTAATACAGGACTGCAATATTTTGTGGCAACCGTTTGAAAAGTGATTCAGACTTTTAATGTTTCCGATGCAAAATCACAAAACGAAAACAATGTTCTTCAGGGACAAAGCCCCTTTGGACTAAAAAGAAAGAAAGATCTTTTTCAGCTATTTCTATTAATATAAAATATGATGTGTATACCACATGACTTCCCTGTACAAAATTCTCAAATATACTAATTTTTTTCCTGCATTTCATTTAAACTTATTTCTTTAATTTCATTAGAGATATATTTCCCATTCAATTAATTCAGTTCTCACTTCGCGGTAAGGCAAAAATATACAAAAACTGAAAATATCTTCATTAAAAATTGAAAAATATAGAAAAACAAAGAACACCAAACACAGTTAAAACATTTTAAAAAGAAACAATTTTTACAATTAAAACTACAGCTTCTATGCAAAGACAAGCAATTTGGCCAGCAGGCAAGAAGGCATATTTGTCGGTGCACAAAACTAAAAGTTTCCTTTTGCTTCCACTCAGCAAAAAGACACTAAAGTTGCAGAAAGACTTAATTCACTTTTCTGCTACATTTCAAATGTAATCAAATATGGCTGAGATGGTAAAAAAAAATTAGGCTTAGCCTCATTTAAACAACTTTTAAATTGTTGATAATTCTACAACTATTGCATGCATACTAACTAAAGGCATAAAAACATTAACTGGAAGATAAGAATAACATAATTCAATCAGTTTTAAAGCAAAAGTGCACAATTTACCAATGCATAAGAAAAAAAAAATCTGAAAGGATTCAGATTTTAGATTACGTCCAAAGGGATCTTTCTTAATAATATAATAACTTGCCGAACGAAACAAAAACTAAACCCAATACGAACACAAAAACCAACCCAACATAATTCCAATAGTCAACCCAATACAAATCCATTAATCCATCCAGTACAGACCCAATAACCAACACAGTACAATTCCAAAAATTCTAATAGCCAACCCAATGCAACTTCAATTACCAACAAAGAAACATAAGCACTAAATTGAAAAGTGAATCGGACATTTTTGTGAAACGACGCAAAACGCCCAAACGAAAGTAATAGTCCTTCGGGACTACATCTCTTTGGACTAAAGAAAAAAAAAAAACAGCTCCCTGAGCTGAGTAACAGCCTGAGTACATATACACACATATATATATATATATATATATACTTTTGGTGCAGCCGATTGCAACCAAAATAGGAGATGCACAACTACATGCTACTAGTAGTCCTATATACAAAATTTCAACATTCTGAAGCTACTCATATTTTGAGTCACGCAAGACACATACATATACATATACAGACGCTACGAATAAATCTCTTCTGAATCCATTTTAAATCAGTTTTATAATTAATTTTGGAAAAAACAGTCCTTTATTCTATCCTTATGTATCCTTATGTACAGATGTCATGCAAAAACATCATTAATTTGCATTTGATAGTGGTCAAAATAGATATTTTCATGGGAATATGATACTCAGAATTTTTTGTGATTACATTACTTCCTTTACTTCATGCAAGGAAGTAAAAATGAAACATTATGCATGTAATTCCAAAGCACAATATTATATACAAATTCAAAACAATTATGATTTTATTTGAGGCTATTGGAGCTATTTTATTTTTAGAATGCCCATCCAAAAAATAATCCTAGTTGCATTATGATCCAGGAGCCAGAAAAGCAATATGTAAATGAGGGAAGACAAAGGATAAAGCAAGGCATTAAGTTTCCCTTGATGAGGTACATAGGTTACCTGTAAAAATGCTCTGATATGACTGAGTGTGAAAATATGAATTTAATCTTTAGAATTTAATTTAGTATTTAGACTATAAATGGTAATTGAAAATCCCCAACATGCACTCATAATGACATAAAATACTACCTCTATATCATCATTTTATAATTATAAAAATGAATTTTTAGATACATAATTTAAATAGCAAAGCTGTTGTATAATGCAGGTAAAAATGAATAACCTTTTTTGAGACTGAGTAGCTTTTAATGCTCGCTTTTTTGTGAGCCTCTCATGAGCCCGCAATAAAGGCCTTACTATATGCTTTCTGTAGACTTTTTCATCACCCTGCTTTGAACATTCTTGCAAATTTTCTTCTCGCCTAAATAAAAATAAGAAATTACTTAGAATTTGATAAAAACATTTGTAACATTTCTTAGTTTAAGCAACAACTGAGTGAAAGTTTCTTAAATAGTAATTTTATCTTTCAATTATTTAATAACTCTATTCAACCACAGTCTATTTTTTATATTATTTTAAAAAATTTCACATATTAATAATTTTTTTTGTTTGTTTCTTTGTTTAGCAATTAGCAGACAAGCAAATATTCCATACTGACTGAATCACTCAACTGATGAGTTTAAAATAGATACAGTTAAAAATTCTTTACAGTGGAAGCTTGACTGTAGCTATTTTGATAGCACTCTTTTAATGAGCTATTGAAATGATCCAATAAATAGAATGAATCAACCAAAAAACTTAAAAATTAGTTTAAAAATTCTCAATTTAAATTAAACAACACAGTTAAATATGATGACTTTGACACCATATTTAGAATTCAGCAAAATACTGATTTAAAAACTACAGTATTATTCTAATATAGCAAATAAAACTATAAAGCAAAAAATTTCCATGTATAGGCTCAGAAATTATAGAGAAAATTATTTTCATGTTCTTCATGAATAAGTAGTGAAAAAGATTTTCTCAAAAAGAAATCCCCCAAAACACTTTCTTCTTACATTCGTCTTTGATATATATGATTAATATTAGTGATTTACTTTTAAATATTATAAACTTTTAAGTTCTAAAAACCATAAATGAGCCACTTTCATGGCATGAAAACAAAATCCCATCATTCAGCATACTGTTCTAAATAGCTGATAAACACCTTGATAATTTTAAAAAATGGAATTTATTCTTTAAACTTTACACTAAATAAATACTTCATCTAAATAAACAATAGCCTTAGTAACTAGAAAGAGTTCCATAAAAGGAGCAATACATTAAGAAAATTTTTAAACATGGTAATTAAAGCATACTGAAAAACAAGCCTTTAGTATATTAAATTATTATTAGCTATATCGAAATTCAAATGAATTAAAATAAAATCAGATAGAGAAGCTTCTATAATTTATATTTTAATAGCACTTATTTTTATCAGAAACAGACTAGTAAACTATGCAGACTAATAGAATGTGGGATATTTACTGCACAAGTTCTCGTTCTCTCTGTTCCAACTGAAGTAAGCAAGTAGCCAGCTCCATATATAGATTATTAGCTCTTTCTAATTTCCTCTCATAATGTTCTCGAATATCTTGAGCATGACGTAGTTCTTCTCTCCTTTGTTTCACTAAGTCTTCCTCAACCAATGGTACACGACTTTCCTTGTCTTGGAAATTTTGCATATATTCATCTATTTCTTGCCTCCATTTTGCCTAATAAGCATTTTTAATATATTATTTTATCCATTACAACTGGTTACCGCATTATAACATACAATTTGCAATACAAAAGAAATAATTTAATAATTACATTCTAAATGATATTTGACAATACATTTTGCCTGCCATACATCAGGTTTTAATTAAAGTTTCATGCCATCGCAAATATCATCTGCTCAAACAGTTCACGTTGGAATGTTTAATCATATTTTGTCAAATGATTTTTGGCATTTGAAAGAGAGAGACTTGCTTTAGAATACTGCATTGTGAAATTTATAAAAAAAATATCATTATCATTAAGTACAAGGTGTCTGAAATGGAACTACTATGCTACCAGATTAGAAGACCATATCTGGGAAAAGGTAAAACCCTCAACAGTATCTTTTTTCCCACCTGCAGCTACATCTTGCTGGTGCTATCTTCCATTCTGCACAGGACATCTGAAATGAGGTTGATTTGTTTTTGGGCTTGTGGCCACCAAGTTTCTGGAAAGTGGCTTTGAAAAACTACCAAAATGTTGGCATATTCATAGAAAATAATCATGGATTTGTGTGGTGATTACTACCCATACTAAAGGCACTGCTTTCCTAACTTTATTAAGAATGTTTTTTAGCGGAAAACTTTCATTACAACCAGATATTTTTACTTAATAATTTTACAATAGAGTACCCCTGCTTATTACTCACTAGTTAATAAATTCAGCCTCTTGTTACATTCAAATCCTCAGGAACCAAAACAAATATATACTAATCAATAGAAAAACTGCCATTTATTAATCTCAGATTGGCAAAGAACTGATTCTTCAGTGCCAGAATATCTTACTTGTACCCAACAAAGCTTTTTGTAGTTCATTTACTTAACATATTATGGTCAGTGGCTTTATCATTCAGGTATGTAATACTTCAATAAAACGGATTTGACAGAAAATTTCCTACCAGCCCCATTCCCAGAGCCTGTGAAACACTGTTTTCAGAGTTCTTTGCCTACATTAGACTTGAGAGGGAAAAAATTCCCTTATCTTGAGGTTAACAAAAACAGTTCTCTACAGTAGTGGTTCTCAGACTTTTTGTCACAGACTTTTTGTCAGACTTTTTGTCCCTTTCATTATTGCTAGACAATCATTTCCTGCCTCCTCTTTTCCAAAACTCAACACATGCACGTACATACATTTATTTAAATTTAGCTTGTTTTTAATGTTGTTTTTTGTTGTTTTATAATTAAACAAGAAAATGTTGATAAACACCAAAAAACATAATAAAACTAGTTTTTTATATTCATAAACTAAAAGCTTATCAGGTAGATAGAAGGTTAACCACATTCCCCTTGAAACTATGAAATCCACCCTAAAGCAGGAATTCCCTCCTTTCCACACTGTAAAATGAGTAAGGGATCCTTCTCGAACACCAGCTGATAGGAGGTGAAAGTGCATCTTCAGTATCCTACTATTTAAGATTTCCACACTCAAAATTTTCCCCTTGGGATAGACACATTATATTCAAAGAGAGTTGTATGAAAATATTAAGAAATAGTTCTAAGCATTACCATACATTAAGAGTCTTTGAATGAAAAGTAAATGGTAATTGTACAGAAGACGAAAAACAGCAAGGAAAATATTGGTCATGCTTGTAATCATGAAGATGCAGATCAACTAACACAAAAGTTAATTTTTCTGCTAGCTAGAAACTTAAATTTTGAAATTTTAATAAATTATTGGAAGAAACATGTTTTAATTTATTGTGTGCTTAACATGTATCATGCCCAAATGCCAGGTGAAAAGATTTAAGCCTCAAAGAAAAGGAAGAATTGTTAAAAGATTTTAATGTTCTTGGTGACTGCAGCCAGAGGAAAAAATACTACATTTAAACTCGGAATTTCCAAACAGCATTGTACAGTTTACTGAAACAAGGAATTATAATTAATAAGTAAATAATATAAAATGATTCAAGAAAATGCAAAAAAGATAAAAAAATTGAAAGATGTTGAAATTGCTTTTCCAGAATGGTTTCAAACTATAAAGCTAAAAAACGTTTCTATTTTTAAAGCTTTCTTCACTAACTCACTAAATAGTAGGAGAGAATTTTTATATCAACAGATATATGGTTAGTTCACAAATTGGAGAAAGTGAAATCCAACACTGTTCATCAGAAATTGCATATTTTATACAATTTTCTTTGTTTTTACTGGGGAGGAGTGACTTTAAATAGTCTCCCCCCCAGTTTTAAATACTGACCCCTTGAAAAGATCTATTTGAAACATTATGTTGAGGGTGATTAATAGTTTTTATTAGTTCCTCACATTAATATTTTTTTTAACTTTAATTAACCTTTCTAGAAAAAAAAATTCCAGGTTAACTATTTTATCTAATAATATAACATTTCATTACCAGCAAGGCAATATTAACACCCTAAGCAATTTTTACTAGAAACTCATAATCTTTTTAATTCAAAATTTCTAAAAATTTCTTATGATATATATACAGGGTATCCCTGAAATAATGGGTCATACTTCAAAGGTAGGAGAAATGAAAAGTGTAGGGGGGCAGAACAGGAAATGCTGAGGAAATGAAAAAAGCTCTTCATTTACATAATATTTCAGCAAATGCGCAAATATGCCATTACTAACATCGATACAGGCGTGGTAGCATCTAGCAGGTGACTGGTGTACCCTTCCAAAAATGTCAGGTGTTTCACGAATAGTTACAGCAGCGACTGAAAGTTTTGCAATGAGGTCCTCATCAGAATCCATTGGAGTCCCCCCGTGAGTGCTTTGAGGTGTCACCATAAGAAAAAATTGATACTTGATAAATTTGATGAATGTGCTGACCAAGTGACTGGTCTACCTTGTGCAATCCATTGAGGACTAAAGGTGGCATTGACGTATTTATGCATATTATTGCAGAAACGGGCTGGAGTCCTATCATATTGAAACCACATGGCAATTCAAACAGCAGCTGGAGCACTATCAAGTAATTCCGGTAATGGCTTTTCCAGAAAGATTCAATAATACATCATGCTGTTGAGTCAATGCGGTAGTAAATAAAGCTTAATATGAAAATCATTCAAAATACCTGCCATACATTAACAGAAAGCTGCTCTCGGAAAGCATGTGGGTTAGAGGTGGCCCACTCACTGAAATTATGCACATTAAAAATTCCGTCTCGCATATAGGTTGCCTCATCTGTGAAAACTACAGTTGCAGAGAAGTTCAGAGTGATTGTACTCTGCTGCAAAAAGTAAGACTAGAAATCTATGTGCCGAGGATTAAGAACTTCATTCAGTGCTTGCATTCCCTGTATGTGGTATAGAAAAAGGTCTTTCTTCTTGCAAAATTTTGCATGTAGAGTTTTTGCTCATGCCTGTAGTTCATGCAGTCGATCTTGTGCTAGTGCTTAGATTATCTTCAACCTCTCTCAGAATATGTTCTTCCAGTTCTGGAATTCATACATGTCTCAAGCGACTGGCATCCGGTTTCTTGACATGAAATGAAGTGCTCTCGCAAGGCTGGCATTGTAAACGCGGAAAAATTTTGTGATCCAACTTTGTCCTATTGGGGAAGCATTCATGGTACAATCTTAATGTCTCTCTTCCATTACAATTTGCAGCTCATACATAAGACGCATGTCTGCTATCTCAGAATGCATAAATTGCTCCATCACGCACAAAATTCTCTAACAGCAAAGAATTGTTTAAAGCTCACATAAAAGTATTCAAATTCAATAAAGTTGTTTTGCAGACAATTTGATAACGCAAATTAAATAAACTTCCATATTCAATATTTTTCTTCGCAAAAATGAATTTTTTTTAACTATGTCACTAAACTTACATATCATCTGCTCTAAAAAACCTTTTACAAACATACATACAGAATACCTGTTCGCAATGCTGACTCTATCAACCTCAATGAACATCGACCACCAAATCAATACCTCCAGGGTCACTGTTAATGGTTGGACGCTTCAGCACTTAACATCATATTATGTAGATAAAGCTTCCCATCCCAATTTCCTCAGAATTTCTTGTTCTTCTGCCCAGACTTTTCATTTACAACTCCCACATTTATATATAAAAAATGCTTCTTTGTATGTATTTTTCCTACACTTAAAGTTTGGCCATTAATTCAGGGGCACCTTGTACATATAAACACATACATATACATATAAATTACTTAATAAATAAATACAATTGTTTAAATAAGTAGCCTCAAGCAGTCACAGATATACCTGATTTTGCAAAAATTTCTCATTTGACACATCAACAAGTTCTTGCGCTGCTGTATCTAAATACAGTGAAATATGATGGAAAGAAGGTCTATTCCTAGGTTTAGAGCTCCTAAAAAGAAAAGTAATAATGTAAGTGTTAGTTGTTAATATTTATTAAATATTAGCATTGTGTACATAACTTAAAACATTTTTTGTTTAAGGTATACATTCTCACTCTCACTTTATACATACAAACATATACCATAAATATCACTAACTGTAGCATTAGACTATGCAGAATTAAAAGAATGAAAGTCCTAAGAGAACTGACTGAACTGAACTGAATCACAAGAACTGACCAAAATCATGAAACAGATGTAATAAAAGCACATTACAGAAGCAAAAAGTAGAGAGGAAGAACTATTTAAAGTCACTCTTCCTCCCCAAAAAACAAAGAAAATTGTATAAAATAACAATCCACCTGAATTTCAGTCAAAAGTGAAAGTGAAAAATGTACTGAGATTCTAACATCAGTAGAAAAAGTAAAATCTATAGAGGGTGTTTACACACGTTTAGAAGCATTTCAATAACTCATTATTAGAAATGAGAAATATCATCAGTTATTTTTTAAATTTTTAATTTTTCAAAATGTTGCATATAAACAACTGTGAAATGAAGGATAAGTTTTGTTTTTTTCCAAAGAGAAATATTCCTATTCCATAATCCAAAAACGTTCTGAAATCTTTGGTATTAAAATTACAAGTGCAAAATAAGCAGCAGTATTAATCGGAAAGAGAAAAACTATCAATCATCACTACTTTTGCATGGTAAGGAGACTCCAAACAAATATACAAAAAGGGTACATACTGTTTGTAATGTTTCTAACTTTAAATTGTTCGTAACAAAAATCTGTTGATGCAGAAATCAATTGCAGATTCTTTAAATACATCTGTAGCAACAATATATAAAGTAATAAAACAAGATTTACAACTTAAAAAAAAAGAAAAACATAATGTTTACCAGTTTTTGCCCAGGCAACATAGTGTAGTGTTAACGTTTGTGGCCCAATGCAAAGCAATTTGGAGAACCTTACATGAAAACTATTTAGCAGGCGATGAATGGAAAAACATTGTGACTCTTGATGAAACATGGGCTTACTCAAATTATTTCAAAGGAAAAAAATCTATTATAGAAAACGAAGAAGGAAAAGTGTACAAACCTGGTTCTTTCAAAGCAAAGAAAGTTTCAGTAAGAGGTTTATGACTGTCATAGGATTCTCTTACAGTGGGAGATTTAAAATAAGAAGAAAATGTTAAAATCAACTCAGTGTATTATGAGAAAGTCTGACATCCAATATTCATAGAAGAAATTCCATTTCTTTATCACAATTACTTTCAGAGTGAAATTTCACCAAGACAATGCTGAAGACCAAGATACTTCATTGTAGAATTTAAGGTAACTTAAGACATAAAGTAAAAACTATGGGAAGATATATTAACTAAAGTAAAAATCCAACAGCTGATGCATAAAAAGAATTAGGATTCCAAAACCTATGATAAATACAAAGAAAAATTGCAAGGTGTCTTCAGAAAATTTGAGTAATATAAAAAGATTTAGTTCAAATTAACTACTACCCCATTACTACTATAGCAAAAATAAACTAGCAATAAATTCAGTATTCTAATATGATCGCTCATTTCAATTAATAATACATACATCCATTCAAAACTTAATGATATGTCACATTTTTGTACATGAAGAGAAAACTCTACATGAATAGGAACAAATACAGAAAATCATTTATTTCTGAATACCTGACACAAGAAAACCAACAACTTTTATCATTTTGCATTACATAACAGAAATACACTGGTGTGCAAAAATTAAGGACGAGACGGTTTTTTCAATATAACTTTGTACAAAAGCTTTCCAAATCAACACATTTAATACCGTAAGATCCCCAGTACGTAAGGACATGAGTAATGTAAGCATAAATAATGAGTAATGTAATTACTAAAAGAGAAATCAGAGGGATAAAAAGAAGCTTTATTGAAAAAGTAGCATGGAGCACAATGCGACTGAAGGCCGAAACATCCCTGTGATGGGTGTCCAGCAAGAAACATCCGGTCTTTAATAGGGGATATGATCTCCCCTGACTGCTAGGCAGGTTTCACATCATTTGTGCATGCTGGATATGTGGTTGTTAATAAGCTGTTGAGACACTGCTGCTCGTTCCTCTTGTAGCACAAATCGCAGTTTCAGAATCGTTACTGCCGATAAGTTACGTGCTGCCACGGGTCTCCCTAGTAAGTTCCGTACCTGCTTGACGGGATTTAGATCCAGAGACCTTGCCGACCAATCCATGTGTTCAATATCTTCACTCTCCAACAGCTCTTCGACAGTAACTGTGCGATGAGGTGGAGCGTTGTCGTCCATGAAGAGGAATTGAGGACCCATAGCCCTTGTGAAAAGACGCATGTAAGGAAGAAGAACCTCTTTACAATAGCAGTCCCAGGTGACGAACCTCCTTGGGAGATATGAAGGTCGGTCCGGCTACCAAGCATTATGTCTGCTCGAACGAGAACTCCGCGACCTCCAAAACAGTCCCTTTTGATGATGTTGAAGGGGTTATTGCGTGTTCCCCGCGCTGTCCAGATGTGTATGTGTCTAGAATCGCAACTCAGACTAAATCTGCTCTCATCTGTAAAGAGTACTCGTCCCCATTCATTGTCTCTCCAATTCTGGTGTTCCCGGCACCACAGAGAATGCCTCCTCCGATGGGCAGGCGTTAGAGGTACACACCGTACAGGGCCTCGTGCAAACAGACCACCACCGTGCAGTCTTCTGGCCACGGTAAAACGCGATATCGGTCGTCCAGTCGCCTGTGTCGTGTGTCTAGCGATTTCTCCCGCTGTCTGCCGCCTGTTTCTTCTGGCCTGTAAGGCAATATATCGGTCATCTGCGGGTGTGGTTCTTCATGGACGACCACTACTAAACCTCCGGATAGCTGTTCCTGTAGTTTGAAATTGTCTCCAAATTCGTGAAACGATGCTGTGAGCAATTCCGAACTCTGCAGCTACACTTGTCACACTGCGGCCTTCCTCCAACTTCCCCATGATTCGACCTCGGGTAAAAGCATCCAGATGTCATCTAACAGATTGATTATTCACCATTTCTCGCTGAGGCAGCAACTCGGTGTGATTTTAACTGCTATAGGCGTGCAATCTCTTTGCCAGAAATACTGATCTTACACCGACAACATGCTTTATACTACTCAGACACTCCCCCATTACGTCTACCTGCATATCTGCGCATGCGCTACCGTACATCACCTTACTTAATCTCCTGATTGGTCTTTCTGTCTGCTCTGCCTCTTCGTTCAGCTGATATGCTAATTTTTTGACTTCGTCCTTAATTTTTGCACACCAGTGTATGTTCCATTATATAACAGAAATAAAGTACGTATATCATTTTTCATTATATAAGAAAATCCAATAATAAGCATAAAACCTTTAGGAAAACTTTTCTTTCTTTCTCTGAACCAACATATTAAGTCTTTTTCTCCCTTTTTTCAGTAGTATATGGATCTTTTTCTATTTCAGTCAGATAAATATGTCCAAACCTGATCAATTACAATTACATATTTCCATTTTTCACATGCCAAATAATTTTCGTACAGCAATTTGCACATAGTCTTAGCTGAGAAACATGTTTCGGCATTAGGCGATGAACATCATTTTTAAAAAAAAAATTTTTTTTAACTTTAAATAACATTTTATAATTTTGTTCACAGTTCCTACAGAGATATTTAAAGATTCTGCAGTAGCTCTTTGGGTGGCTGGATTTTTCTTTACAACATGAAATGCAACTTTAGATTTAATAAGAGCTGTACGTACCTTTGTTGGGTATGCATTTTTTGCCTGAGTCAGATATAAACCTTGATGTTTCTTTACTTTCATATTAATTATGTGTCTTATTTTACATGTAGAAATATTAAAACCATACTTTTCACATATTTTTTTAATAACTGAATAAGAGTACTTCTCTTTGGACAGTGCAAAAATATAGCCATCGATCTATTGTTTATTTTTCAGCAATATTTTAAACAAAAGAATATTAGAATGCTACAGATAATAATTAAGCCTTATTTGACGGCAGCCATGTTTATATTTTAAAATTAATATTTAAATTCATGAATAAAATCAAAATCATTATAAAAATGTGTGAACACCCTCTGTATTACATTTAAAAAAATTTTCTTCTTTTAAACAATACTTTTACACCTTAAAAATCCTTTCTCTAGATACTGTACAACTTTGTAGCAGTATATTTACAGAATATCTGTAATTCCACCATCAGTCAATGACAATTCAGATTTTTAATGTTTCTGCACACCAAAAACACAAGAGTTCACATGTCTGTAAACCTACAATGTTGATATGATTTTCTTTTATTTCAAAATACTTCACTGAAAACCAGTAAGCTTAATAAATGCATACTTAAAAACTGGTACTAATACAAAGATACATTACCACGACTGTATAGTGGTTAGGGGAGCCTACTATGATACCAAAGGGGCCCGAGTTCGAATTCCGGAGAAGACATGGATATTTGTAGATGAATAGTGTCTGCGCTGCATGACGGCACTCTAAATATGCAGTGAGCCGAAAATCCTCTCGTGTGGATTGGTGGGAGAAGAGAAGGGTAGTACAGCCCATATCCCCCTGGAGTGTTCTCCCTCAAAATTGGGGGTGGAAAATAGAAGTCCAACCTCTCTTTGGAGAAGACTCTGGCAACCACTGTTCCATGTGAAAATGGACATGACAACAACAACAATACAAAGATATGTTAAATGATACTATTAAGCCAAAATATGCTTTAAAAAACAGTTTGAATTAACTTTATATTTTATTTTTAGCCCAAAGAGGTGGTAGCCGAGAAGACTATTAGTCTCAAAATGGCATTTTGTGGTGTTTCACTATAAGCATTGAATAATTTCTTAAATTGTTGCCACCAAATATTATCGGCCTGTATCATATTTAAAGAAATTAAATAATAAAGAATCTGTATGAATGTATGTATGTTTCTTGCATTGTGGAAAACAACGGTACCTAAAGCCATCAAACTTTGAACAATCTAATCCTCCACCAGAACATATGCACCTGGAAGCCCGAATTTTGAATTTAATATTTTGTGAAGCTTTAATGAATTCTTGCTTAACAAAATCAATGATTTCAAAGCAAGCAGTGGCAACACTGCACGGAAAAAACCATTATCTCGAACATGCAAGATTGCCTATTGGAAGTTGTAAAGATATGCTGTTTTTAAATATTTTGTGAAATTACTGTTGAATTGAATTTTACTTGGTTTAAGTGCAAAAAACATGATATTTAATAAATAAAGGTAACACACAAAAAGTTAAAAAAAAACGCCCTTTTAAGCGTCATATAAAATCTGATAGCTTTCAATTTTTTTTTTTCCCTTCTTCAGATTACTTTTATATTTGTAACTGCAACTCAGAAAAAAAGTGAAATGACAAAATCTTTAATAAAGCTTAGGAAGAGAAGAAAGGCAAACAGGAAAAGTCTAAACAGAATTCAGAGTGAATTTTTAGTTAAAAATATAAAGGAATTAAACATGTATTTACAGTGCCTCACATTCCTGTGAGCAAGGGAAGAACTGGAATGCTTTAACTGTACTATCAACAAGATCGCTAGAAACTATATTGATTGATGCAGAATTATAGATAAAATTAAAATCAAAAGTGTTAAAACAGCTGTATAGTGTAGATATTACAATGGAACAGCCATACTGTATATGCGATATTTGTTATTAACACTTAATTTTAAGGAATTTGCCCAAAACAAACAATTATTTAATTATACTTTTTTTCTTGAAGAAAAATATAAATAAAATGAACTTTACTTACCAGCACTGTTTTAGCAGTATTCGAAAAGCTTCTGGACATGAATCTGGTACAGGCAAATGAAGACTGTTATTACCTACACCCCAAATGATAGCTGAAGAATCGACATCTTTATATGGCACTTCTCGAGTCAGCAGTTCCCATAATACAACCCCAAATGACCTAGTGTATAAACAGTTAATCAGCATTTGTCTTATAAAATATTTATAAAAACTGGAATGCAGAGCTGAAAAGTGGAATCTCAGTAGAGGTACATAATGAAAGAATTCTTCTGGCAAAGGCTAAGTACTTATTTACATGATATAGTAAGAGTAAATAATTTTGCATTATTTATGAAGAAAACCTTAACAATAATGGTGGAAATTTTTACATGGAAATTATAGGAAATTTATAAGAAATGAAGGAAATTCACCAGTTGCTTTAATAAACTTCCAAGAATTTATATAACACTAATGTATTGTTATATTTCATAAATTACCTATACAATGTCGAAAAATAAAAAAAAATTATTATATTTATTTCAGCATATCTATTAAATAAATTTACAATAAAAATAAAAAAAGCAAATCAAAAGTATTTTTTCTTTAAAAAATACAGATTTCTGGAAATATAGATAGAAAATATAGAATAAAACCATTATTGTTCATTATTATTATTATTATTGCTATTATAATCAAGTTAATCAAAATTCAAATTATATAGAAGTAAAAAACAAGAGAAACAAAATGAGAACAAAAGATTTTAAGTACTAACCAAATATCTACTTTTTCTGAACATGGATCATGGCGTATAACTTCTGGAGCCATCCATGCCACAGTGCCAGCAAAAGACATCTTGGTGCTTATGTCATTTAATTGACGACAAGTTCCAAAATCAGAAATTTTCAGTACCTCATTCATGCTAATTAATACACTGCATGATAAAAATAAAAATAATTAGCACAACCAGTAAAAGAAATTAATATAAAAATCTGATGAAATAAATAATATAGCAAGGAGCATAGCTGTAGGACAATAATAAACTAAGGGATACTTAAAAGCAAAGAACCACTATAGTAGAAAAGTCAATAAATATTATCTTAAAATTTTTAGTGATTCTCTTTACATAATTTCAAAAAAAAAATCCCACACAGTTTTTAAGAATTATGTTTAAAAATATAGATGGAGAAAAATTTAAAGAATTTTTTTAAATGTAAACTAAAAGTGGAATGAAATTCTAAGAAATTTTTTAAGAGGAAGAAAAATAATTGTCTTGAGGAACTAGAAAGCAAATTTCATAAAACCTGTAAATTTCAAGGCACTAGAGTTTTTACAACAAATGTAAAACATTCTCAGCCTACAGTTTAAAATATTATATGGCAATGAACACAAGTAAAAAGACTTTCAGAGTAGCCTTAGCATTTCTTAGCATGAAAGCATAGCATTATATATGTGACCTTGCAATAAGAGTCTCAAATACTAACGTTTAAAAAAAAATGAAAGAGAAAAAGATTTACATGTAGCAAATACACAGTTTCTAAACATCTGAGTAACAACTGATATACCAAGTCAATGAAACTGAACAAAGATTTCTTTTCACATAAGGTCTTACACTATATTTTTTCCCAGTTATTGCTATAAAATATCTTCCCATCAGAAAAGTTTAATTTAGATTGGTTAAATGGATTTTATTCATACAGACATAACTTAGAGCCTACCCATAATTAATAATCTAATATGCACAAGATTTCAAAAATTTGAGTTAATTTTCTGATAAAGAAACATTTAAATATCAATCTGATTATCAAAGAATGAATTCACAGACTTGTATGGAGTTCATACAACAACCTTTTTCATATAGAGAAATTCTGCATGGGGAAGAGGGGAAGACTGCATATTTCAAAGAGTTAATGCATCCATTCATATATTAAGTAATACAAAAGAGAGAAACTATACAAAATCAATTTTTGCATTTCCTTAATATAAGTCTCGAAGAAAACCTGTGCAGATCCTATCCAGTGCTGTTTACCAACACACACAGCAATTTTTTTATGACTATGCAGTTCAAAACTATGATTGCTCAAGTATAGTAGTGCATTTTCTGTGATACTTTGACAGCGTTTGAATTTATGTCAGATAGAATTTTTAACTTACATGAAACTACAATAATTATGAAAATTGTTAATTTAAGGCCCTTCAGCAGTATGCAACTTATGTTGATTAGAAAACATTTTAATGTCTTTTAATTTTGTCTGTAATACATTTATGTTCTTTCTATATAATCTTATGCACATGCAATCAAAGATTTACAAATACTATATGATATTGCTTTCGTATAAAAATACTTCATAGTTCGTTGCACATTTCAAGCTGTCTTAAGAATTTTATCTGATATTGTACAAATTATTTTAAACATTCATAAACATAAATCTAAAAATAATTTAGATAATCTCATTGTACACTGAAAGAGCATTATAAATATAATAAAAGAAGTACCTTTCAAACCATGCACTGAATTTCAAAAAACCTAGATAAATGTAAAATAAAAAGAAAAGAAAAGAATAACAAAATAAATAATAATGTAATTTATGCATTAAATAAATTAATAAACAAAATTATAAAACAAAAAGATAAATTTTTCAATCAAAATTAAATGAAACAAATGCAAAATTTTTTTATGCTTCATAAAATGGCAAGAAAATACAACAGCAAAACAAACAAAAAATTTTCTCAAATTTTGTGAAGTATATTAAATAATTAATATAAGACACATTAAACTGAGTATATTTAACAAGAAAATTAACACTGACTTTGTATTTGAAACATGCATTTATGAAACATTTTCTAATTAATGCAATGAAACCAAGATATACAGTACACACACAATACATACATCGATAGATATACTGGTCAGACAAACATCCTAATATTGTAATGACAGTTTTCAACATTTATAAAAATTATTTCCAGCATTTAATCCCCCCCAAAAAAACTGCAAAAACAATATCACTGAGAATATTGCCTACATGGATAATGTTGATAATGATGTTTTTAATGCACAGGATTATTTTGTTTCCATTAATACTTTATTGATTACATAATCACTATCAGGAGGGATATCTCCTTCTGAGAGCAATTATGTAACCATCGGAATTTTTTTATAACACTCAATCAATCCACCACTAAATTGCAATTCAGGCCATTCAGTGATTGCATTAACTGCAGACATTTCATGAGTGGCATTGCAGTTTCAAAGGTTAAGCAATATCTTCTTCTTCAGTAACTGCAACTCACTTTTCCTCACTCATAACCAAGACCTGCTATTGCAGAAGTGAGACCAATTGTTACAGACATTCATAAAACACTGCTTCATTTCCAGCATGATGCCATCTTGTGAGAACCATATGACTGATAAATGAAATCATACCCCATATCATCCTTTTTTTTTTTTTGGAGAGGGGGGAACTAGCTGCTTTAGACTTTCATAAAAATCTGTCCATCAGTTCTAAAAATAATTAACCAAATATAAAAATTATCTTCATTTTGAATACATGTGTATAAGCTTAAGATCAGTTCTTTGGCCATTATTGGAATATAGTGCATAAAACGCATAATAGTATAACTTAGAATACAAAAGAAAAGCAAATTCTTATCAGATAGGACAGAATTTTAATTTCCAAGTGACAGCTAATTTAATAAAATTTTTAATCTAAACCACAAGGAAACACAGTAATTATTATTTTTTAATTAATTAAAAAACATTTTATAATTTCTGATTAATGGATATTCTTCATTGCTTTATTTGATTTAAAATTTCACACAACAAATCCGAATTAAAAAATACAAGTGTGTGGGGGGGGACTTCGTATTTTATGACTATCTGCACTCTCGCAAAAAGTCGTTAACTCATTGATGACTTCATAAATTAGCTAAAAATAAACCAGGGATATAGATAATTGGAAATTATCCAAAACTTTTATAAATCCCACTGCATAGATTCACAAGCATTACTACATGACAGTTAAATATATAGAAAATTATTTACTGAAATAATGGCACAATTAAATATGAAAACAAAAAATATTAAACAGACATGGAAATAACCTAATCTTTTTCAAATATATCTGATATGAATTCATTTTGAAGAAAGAAATAATTACTACAAAATAAAAAAGGAACTTCAGACACATATATACTTACACTTTTCATACATTTGAAAGAATATACTTAATTATCAAATATATCATACTTTGGTGATTTCAGATCCCTATGGACTATTCTGTTTTGGTGCAAATATTCCATTCCTGAGACAATCTGATGACACCAATTCAGAGTTTTGGCAGGTGGTATATCTCTGTCACTTCGCAGCATTTCATATAATTGACCGTATGGGCAAAATTCCATGATGATGCAATAGCATGGAGATTGAGTACATACACCTCTGTTAAAAATATATATATATGTTGTAAACTATATTTTTAAGAAGCCTTTATAATCTGAAGTTCTGAACTAATAATTGCCCTTTAAAAAGGCTAAAAATTAGAGCAGATAATTTTTTTATCTTAGTATAAACTAACTGTACAATATCTGAACTTTATGGGGGATTGAATTTAAAATATTTCAGGAAATTATTCTCAAATTAATTTTCATTTGAAATTAAATAATCATCTGGCATAATTAATTATTCTCCTGTTTAAAAATTAACTATGTAAGAAAATTTTGAATTAAAATCTATATATTTTCTCTTTCCCAAAAAATCTCATTCTGTAATTTAAAAAATATTATGGAATCATGAAATTAATATTTATAAATTTAAAACAAATAACATTACTCATAAAAAATAGGAAAACTATCAAACACAGCTTTTAAATTTAAAAAAATATGTATTTGATAAAATACATTGGCAGGAAAAATTAAAAAAACACTCATGTAATTTAAATGGAATATGAAATGCATGCAAAATTTGATTTTTGTCATGACTGACATACTTTAGAAATGTAAAACTGCTTGTTTCTGGAAAATATAAAGTTAAATAAGAACATAACAAATATGGTTTAAAGTGGGTTAAGGAAAAATTAGTATTACATTTTAGAAATACATAAAAAATAAATAAATAATAAAAAAGGGAAAAGGTGTGTAATCCCTTTTGACTGAACTGCAAGCTTTATAGCAATTTTCAATGCTGTACATTAGGTTGTCCAGGAATTCCTGTGGTAACAAAGTGTATTCCCAATTGTCTCAGAGATTCTGCATTAATAAAGTATATTCTCAAAGTATTTAGAAGCTCCTAAAGAGTGCTAGGTTGAAAGCTGCAGTAACATTCTGGTGCATTCCCAGATTTTATCAGATTTAAACCCAAAGAATATTGTTACAAATTTTTTATTTAGTTGGATATTTTTAATAGAATTATAATTAAAATTATTTTATTTCCCCATACAATGCAGCATGTGACATAGTTAAGAGAAAGCTACGCCGGAGAAGTAAAAATACAGGAGCACATGCATTTAACATTGAATAAAAATTTATCTTGATAATTTATATTTAATTTGAATATATGTAATTGATTACCATGTTAGCAGTAACCGTAATTCTACTCTTTTTGCCTTCCAGAAATCTCGAGAAGCAGAAATTTCTAGAATTTCTCGGGACTGATTTAAAAACTAGAAAACGCCAGACAGAGAACATCTCATCTCGGTTGTTTAGTTAGCTGCTGTAGTTATTGTTGTTCGGATTAGCTTTCTCAGTGCTGTGCTTTGCATTTTATTTAACATTTTTAGTAGTTTAAAGTGTAACTACTGATTATTACTGCGTGATATTGTGAAAACTTGTACAAATGTCTCTGAAAAAAAATCCAGTGTTCTGTTATATTTCTTTTGATAAGAATAAATTTTAACAACTTTCTATCAGACTTGTGCATTCAACCTTTACGAACCCATATGCATGTAACAATATATTTGGCCACTAAATTTGCTAGATTCTTTCACCTGCAAAATAATTTGATACTAATGCAGCACCATGGAGATGAATATTATTATCCACTAGAAGAAAATTATTACTGATTGTACACCTAAACAACTTGAAATAACGATCCAGAGCCCTGTCTCTATTTCAGCATTCATAATTGTACTGGTAAAAGTTTATCAGTTAGTGTGGCCCTTCAAAATGACAGCTGCCCATACCATGATTCCCCTATCTCACTACTGATGCCCTTTTATGGATGTTTTCAGGCTTATTGCATGTGTTTTACTTTCTCCAGACTGTAATACATGAGAAATCCCTCTCCAAATAAAAAATGAGACTTAACTGTAAGGAGAATTCTTACAGTCTGAGGTACTCTAATCACAATGATTTCTGCACCACTGCAACTAATTCATTTTGGAGCCCAAATTAGTGAGATAGAGATCACAAGTTTCCTTGTATATAACTTGCTTTTATGTAGCATGTCATTCCTGGTATATTTGGATAATTGACTCCTTGTAGCTGTAGTGAATGCCATTGTAAGCTGAGATAACATCAGTCACCTGTTTCTTTCAGCAATCACCACCAAATAGCTATCTTGAGAATCTGTTGTGGCATGTTTTTAACTCTAGCCTGGATTTGTTTGGTTTATTTGATTATGCCAAAACATTCTAGGGCTATCTGCCAGGGGAATGGATGCTTTTGTGAAGGACTTTCTAAGGGAAACTGGCTCATATACATATTACACATGGGAAAAGTTATGAAAACACCCATGCATCCAGCCCGTTTGTGGGAGTCAAACCTTGGACCGAACTACCAATGTTCAGTGACTTTACCGCTCATGGCCCAACCATGACCTGGCTGTCTGCTATATCAGTGTACTATTGTGCCTTTGGAAAGACAAAAACATGGCTTTAAAAATGCAGATTAAAAAAAACTGAATGGAGTATGGAAAGCTATGGAAGAGGAATGGAAAAAAATACAGCAGCTAATTTTGTATCTTGGAAATCAAAATGCAAATTGGTGAACAGAGGAAATGCCATCAGACAGAATATAATACTTACAAATTAACTATATTCACTTAAAGCATTGATTAGAATGTAAAATATTATGTCTAAAATGTACAGTTTTACCTCTTTACCTTAAACATTGATTGTGTTTATATATTAAAAAACTATATGGTATTTTATTCAATGAGATTCAACTACCCTAACTGCTAAATTCAAATTATCACCCATTCATGTTATCGCGTGGCATTCAGACTGTTACTTCCATTAATGTATGATATCATACTAATAATATAATTATTCCTTACAGTCTAATACAAATTTTAGAACAGAAATAAACATTCCATATATCTCCCTTCATATTCTATTCAGACTTCTATAACTATGTTATATTATTAAAAATCAAATACGTACGTTTTTATTTGTTATGCAGGGATTTGAGAATGGCATTTCCTCAAAGAAAAAAGTCAGTATGGCAAATGCCGTAGTAAACATGAAAGAAGACATAATCACATTGCTTTAAAAAAAAACTCTCATTATTTATCCTTTATAAATTTAAAATTTAACCAGGGAACGCATTAAGTTAGTCTGATTTAAAGACAGGATGGAATATCAAACCTCTGTGGTTTTACATTTTACCGCTATTAGTCAATACATAGTCAATACAGAAAGGAGCTATATTAAGAGAAAAAATTAAATATTAAACTAAATTATAAAAAGTTCTGTTAAAAGCCACAACTTATATTTATTGATTATTACTTTAAAAACATTCATTAATCATAATGCACTACAATTGCACTATATTATGTGCATACTATAATTAAATATATTATTCACTAACTTGAAAGTTACAATATTAGGATGCCTTAGATGCCTCAAGTGCTTAATGTCTGTTTCCTCTTTTTCACGAACTTTTTTCACTGCCACTAATTCTCCATCCAGTTCTCCAAGGAAAACAGCACCTTGGGCACCACTGCCCACCCACTGTAAATCTTGAATATTTTCAAATGGTATTTCCCATTCGTCTGAAATAAAATAATGATACAGTAACATAAAACTTCTTGAATGCCTCTGTTATTAAAATAAAAATTAATTGCAAACATGTCAAGTTACATCAAAAAGAATTTGATATGCATCAAAAGTAATTAAAGATCTCTCAGTTCTACTTCAAGTGTATGAAAACTTATTTAGTTTTTTAATTTTTCTTTTCAAATCAGTATTTACAAAATGTTTATTGCAACAAGTAAAATACCATGGAACTTCTAGAAAAGTTATAACAGTTCAGAAAATCAACTATAAAAGAAGATGAAAGAAAGATTCAAAGCAATTTTAAAAGCACAGACTTGAAAATGAAACTTATGAGACATTGGAATGAAAATTTCAATAAAATCAAGGCACCGTTTTAAAAAACTATTATGAGGTTTCATGTGATTGAAAGTGCCCACTCAAAACACAACAAGTTTGTGAAAAGAATAAACATTAAAACTGCCACAAGGAAATGCAACAACAACTTTGCACTGAAAACTCTGACTAGAAAATAAAAAATGCAAAAGTTTCATTATTATGACTGATTGCCGAAATACATGGCACAGTCTAAAAAAAGATACATATACAAATCCCTACCAACAATTGTTTCTTCTTTTAACAAATGATATCTTTCAAATAGTTCACTAGTTAATTAAAATTATATAAAAAATCAAATGAAGAATTTCAGATAGTATCCAAATGAAGCTTTCAGGAGCCACAAACATTTTCCAGGGCATTATAAAAGATTTAACAACAAATCCTTCAATATGTGATATGTCAGATGATGATGTTACTCATATTATTCTGCTTCAAAGTATCTTCTTTCAATGATTTTAATTAATGATTTCCAGAAATATCTAAGTTTAGATTACACAAGGAAATAGATCTCAGTATAGTTAAATGAACATGCACATGTAGTATATAATGTATTTAGGAACAGGTCTACAGGAAGATCTCAATTCTGTTGGCACATGTAGTATATAATGTATTTTATCATTCAATGTAACCATTTTGTAATTCTATGGGTACTATTCATAAGTTTTGCTGTCTCAAACAGGGTCCCAAATTTAAAGTGCCATCACAAATCCCCTAACTAGTTTTGACAGATGTGCTTGTCATTCAATATAAATAGCTCTATTAATGCCTTGTGTATTCTTAATGGCAAGACAGGATATAATATAATATATTAGCAATTATTAACAGCTGCATATTTATTATGGCTTACCACCTTCTCCCTAATTTTACTCCCACAATATAGTATTTTACAACAGTATAAAAATAATTTTAGCTTATGCAGAAGAGCTGATAATACATTTGACAATTAAATAAACCCAAGAAATAAATCTGCAGCAATAATTATTCATTACGCTTTGAAAATATTTAATTATGTTGATAAAGATTCAAAAGATCAAATTTTAAAAAAACATAAAAGATTATCAAATCAGCAAAATTAAATCAAAGGACATATAGCCTTTAAACCAATAATTATGATTCTAATATCAGATATGAAACATAAGAATCTAAATTACATTCAATTTCTGCATATCTGTAAGATGAAAAATGTTAAGCTTTGCGACATAATGAAATGGCATGAATATTGAATAACAACATTTTTGTTTTTTCCATATAAAAATTTCACAATAATAATATTCTGCTTTAAAACATTTTATCAGCAAATAAAATAAGCAATAATTACTCAGATCTTTAACAAGATATTTTAATAATTAAGATATAAAAAAATAATGTCTGCTCTTGCAGACAAAGAATTACCTGAATCACCATGTTCACTTCCACCAGTTTTACCAAGAATTCCCCAAACAGGACGCAAGCAAACCAATAAACCATCCAACCAACCACTTTTTGATCTAATATTTGACATAAAACTCGAAGTCCCTTCCAAATTAATAGGTGATCGTACAGTTGTCAAAGCTGCTGGACTACTAGTTGAACTACTTAAAGCAGCAGCTCCTTCAACAGATGTAGAAACTACAGGTGTACTTGTGGATCTGGCAGGAGGAGAAATAATTGCAGTATTTTCTGGAGGTGTGCTGGAGGATTTAGAAGAGTCTTCATCTTTGATACACAATAAGCTGTAAGAAAAGAATTATTCATTACTGTTATATTTTGGCACTAGCATACTTAAAAACAAACCTGCTCTGAAATTTGCAAATGTAATTATTTACTACAAGATAAAACAGGATGCTCTAAGATATGATATTAATTCCAATAGGGAAATTAATAAATATTGCCATATCTTTTTAAAACTAAAAATATAACAATTCATTCGAACTCAAAGTTTATTTTATTGCTCTGCTGAAATTTAGAATTCAGAAGAGTTATAAAAGAGAAATACAAGCCTTAAAAACCTAACATGATGTTATATACTGGGACAGCATACAGTGTCTCACAAAAATTATGGGACACTTGTGCTTTACAAAAGGAAACTGTAATAAAATAAATTAAAAAAACATGTAAAAATTTTTTGCAGGTGTGTTTCGTACTTAAATTTAGTAACAATTATTACATAACATACATTTTCTCAAAATATTAAAATATTGATTTAATAAAAATACAATTGTTTAGAACGGAGCAAAAAATGGCTCACATAAGTGATGGGACACTTACTTTTCCATCAAATATTTAAAAAGGTTTTATTTTGTTGGATTTCCTTTTACTTTTAAAACATTATTTAATCTTCTTGGGATGGATTCGACTCTTTTTTTTTTTTGTGTGTGATTTCTGGAGTGATTTCACCCCGTTCTTCTTGAAGCACCGATTTTAATTGTTGTTTTGAAGAAATGGTGTGCTTGCGAATTCTTGATTCCAATTCTTGCCAAATATTCTCTACTGGATTTAAGTCTGGAGATTGTGGTGGCGTTTTTATTATTTCGGGACAGTTATACAGCAGCCAGAGACCCAAATATTCTCTATAGGATTTAAGCCTGGAGATTGTGGTGGTGTTTTTATTATTTCAGGACAGTTATACAGCAGCCAGAGTCTAACGTTCAAAGCAAGTGTGCTTGGGGTCATTGTCCTGGTAGAATTTAAAATCGTTATGCAGGTTCAATTTTCGTGCTGAAGATTTCAAATTTTGATTTAATATGCCAATATACTTGTACTGATCCATTATACTGTCAATAAAAACAAGATTACCGACTCCAGCGGACGACATACACAACCGTACCATAACTCCTCCTCCACCATGTTTTACTGCTGGCACCAAGCTCTGTTTGCGAAATTTTTCCCTGAGTTTTCTCCACACCCTGATTCTACCGTTAGAACCAAATATATTAAATTTACTCTCATCAGAAAATATAACTTCATTCCAGTAATCAAAATTCTATTTTCTCCACTCTTATTTATGTTGGATTTTGCGAAAGCCAGTCTGAATTTTCTATTCTTTTAACTTATGAAGAATTTTTTCCTGGCTGCTCTGCCGTGATATCCAGTAGATCGAATTACTTTTCTACTAGTCTCAGGATTAACAATTACTCCATATAATGCTTGTAAAGCAGCAGTAACTTTAGGAGCACTCATTCTTAGATTTTTTTTAATATTTCGAACGATAATTCGCTTTATTCCATTGGATAGTTTTGATGGTCGGCCAGGTCTTCTTTTATCCTGAATCATATGATTCTTTTTATATCGTTTAATGGTATTGAAAACTGCTGAATGACTCAATTTAACTGTTTAAGCAGTTTCTCTAATAGATTTTCCACATTCAATATGCAAATTAATAGCTAATTTTCGAATTTCAGGCAAAGTTTCTTTTCGTTTAGCATTCATGGCTGCACAGAGCTAAGAAACACAAAAATTCGAAAACAAACTGGAGAGAAATAATGCAGACAATTTTATAAATTATTGCCAATTGTTTTTGAGTAAAAATAAAAAACCCCAAAAATATTTTTATTGCTTACGTCAGACGATTTTTGTTGCATAGTCTACTGGTGTCCCATCACTTATGTGAGCCATTTTTTGTTCCGTTCTAAACAATCGTATTTTTATTAAATTAATATTTTAATATTTTGAGAAAATGTATGTTATGTAATAATTGTTACTAAATTTAAGTATAAAACACACCCACAAAAAATTTTTACATGTTTTTTTTAATTTATTTTATTACAGTTTCCTTGTGTAATGCACACGTGTTCCATCACTTTTGTGGGACACTGTATATAGCAGCACTGAAGCTACTGCCTGTATAAATCCTGTTGAAAATGCTTCTGGAAAAGAATTAAGAGAAGTTTTCCCTTTGTATGTATTTGAGGATAAAACTCAATTAATAAGAATCTTTCTCCTGCATGCAGATGTTAACAAAATGATTCTGAATTTAACATGCAAAATTTATGATAGAAATATTATGGAATAGAGGAAATTTTTCTCATTCATTTTTGAATAAACTGAAAGAATGTAATTATTCAAACAGGGAAGTTCAATTTCTGTTGTAGGAAATATTGTTTACACTGTATTTGAAATGAATATAAACAAGTTGTCAATATGAAGAAAACTGCATTATGATATTAGAAGAATTTTGTAAGTTAACTGTAAGTCATCAATATACTTATGTTTGAAACAAAATAGAACAATGGACGAAGAAGAAAAATGACACAAAAATGCATGAATGAAATTTTATTATTATTACAGACACTGTGATTTTTAATATTATTTAAAATTTGGATTTTTTAGGTAAATTGCTCGCACGCCAAAATTTGTCCACCAGTTTGAATTAAATTCTCATTTAACATTTGTAAACCCAAAAACTTATGTTAATGTTTTTACGAATGCTTTCTCTATGACTGTTAAGTGATAAAAATCTACTTTCTGTGGAAAGTGTTCCAACAAATATTTTTCATCAATAAAAAAAAAAAATTTAAAAAAGGGGGGAGAATAATAATCACAAACAACTAGCATAAAATATGCCTTTTTAATTTTAACAGACATTACCTTATTTTAAGACTATGCATTTTTAGTACTGTTTTTTACTCTACATGTGCTAATGTTGAATTGCATTTTATTTGGGACATACTATAGTTTTATTTAGCAATGTTTATCTGTGAATTGTCAAACATTTAATCATTACTCATTTATATATCATATTATCCTTGTTTCTATATAAGTTGCATGCCAAAGAACTAACTTTTTTAGGACATGCAAATATATTTCAGGTTTACCAGCCACATTGCAGACACTTAGTGTTTTTCATCATGCTCACTTTCCTGCATATACAATATTTATATATCATTATGCTATCCATATATCATTATGTTTTATTAAATAGGCAATTTAATTTTAAAATAAACATTTCTTAATGCATAATCTACTATAGTAATAATGACAAGATCACTATTGTTACACTGTTTATGTCAGAACATTATTTTTATCCAAAACTTCAAACCTTTCAGTCATCCACTGATTTTTTTTTTTTTAATCTTTAGTAATATTCATATAACAAATGTCAAAAATAAGAAACTGAAAAAAAATTAGACTTCAAATGTCTAAAACACATAAATTATATTCTAATTTTTGATTCTGCATGGCAAGTGATACAGAAATGTGCTGAAAGTCAAAATTATAATTTTACTTTAAGGGTTATTATAACATTTTGTTAAATTTCCAGGCACTTTATTTAATAGCCCTTAGCCTTGTGCCACTACAAGGGTTGGAAGCAGTGACCATTTCATTTCATTATGAAAGCACCTAATAAGTGGCCACTGTTGCCTCCTATGAAAGGATGGACAGTTACAACCATGCTTTCTCCAGGATTTGAACCTGGGCCCATTGCTATGGCAGTTAGGGTCACTAACCACTATGCCGGCTGAGCGGCTATTATAACATTATAAACACCATAAACTGATGCTCCCCATTCTCCTCATGAATGATAATGTTTATCAATATACTTAAGATTGCCCAAGTGCAATTATCTTTATTTAATACATTATTTTATAAATATAGATAATAATTGCATATTATCCTATGATGAAGCTAAAGAAAGACTGAAGTAGTTTTGGCATCAATCTGTAATACATTAAGTCACTAAATATGACAATTAAAGAAGAAATGGAAGAGAATAAAGAAGATAATTAATAAAAAAAATAAAAGAGGATTTTGAACTAAAAATTAATTATAGAAAAATAATCAAGGACAACAAAATATTTGAAAATTTAATTTTTTATGAATGGTTACATAATTAAAGATTTTAATTACACAGTGTTAATGGCACTTCTTAACAATTTTAATTAATTTTTACTTAACATCTTATTTTTAATTGCAGGTTCTTTCTTCAACACATATTTATATTTCTTCAAACTTTAATAAATCTTTCATAACAATTTTTCATAAAGTGTAGGCCATGAGATAACTTTTGATGGGCTGTGATAATATTTCAAAGCTTTTGTTTTGTTATGCACCTATACATACTTATTTAAAATTACGGTACTTGTTGGTTAACCCATAGTTTATATACCACAAGCAATCTATTGGTGCCTTTGGGTGATGAATTTTTGATTTCCAATGATTATTAATTGGCAGCCACATTCAAAATGGCATCAAACAGATTATGATTCTCTTCAGATCCCTGCTCTATGTGGACTCTGATAAATAATAATAACAAGTCATGAACAATCTTAACACACTGCTGTTTATTTCTACATTTTGTTGATCTCAACATGCACACCATTATTTACCATTATTTACATGAGACCGCCAGTCTCAAAATAGAAGTTTACATTAGAGTTTAAAAAGGGGAGGCATCTCCACCTTCCTTTACCACCCATCCTCTAAAAAAAAATAAAAGAACATAAACAAAATAAAAATATTATCATTGGAAAAGCATCTAAAACAGCTTCACAGGTTACTGAAAGCCAAAAAAAAATCTGAGTTGATTCACTGGTGGTACTTTGATGATGTATCAGTGGGTACCAGACAGCCAAGAAAGAATAAAATTATTAATTAATTTAGAATGATCAACTAATTTTTTATCAAGCCACCCAGATGGGAAAGTGGTTAGTAACACTGACAGCCATACTAAAGGGTCCGGGTTCAAATCCCACTGAAGGCATGGATGTAATTTGTCCATTCCTTTGTAAGAGGCAACACTAGATTACTTATTAGGTGCCTTCATAATAAACAGACCACTGCATCCGGCCTTTATAGTGGCCCATGCCTATAACCAGCTAGAGCCCACCACTAGAACAAAAAGAAAATAAATAAATAAATAAAAATAATAATAATAACAAAAAAAATCTGAAAGGTTTCAGATTTTAAATTACGTCCAAAGGGGCGTTTTTTTAACATTTTGTGTGTCATTTTTATTTCTTAAACATCATGTTCTTTGCACTTAAACCATAAAATTCAGTTCAAAAGCAATATCGCAAAATAATTTTAAAATGAGTCAATCTTTAGAATTTCCGATACACAGTTCCACAGGCTGGAGATAAAAAGGGTTTTTTTTTCGCAAACTATAGTCCTTCAGGTAAAGCTCCTTTGGACTAATAAAAGAAAAAATCTGAAATGTTTCAGATTTTAAATTATGTCCAAAGGGGCATTTTTTTAATGTTTTGTGTGTTACCTTTATTTACAAAATATCACGTTCTTAGCACTTAAACCATAAAATTCAGTTCAACAGCAATATCCTAAAGTAATTTTAAAATGAGTATATCTTTAGAATTTCCGATACACAGTTCCACGAGCTGGAGATAAAAAGATTCTTTTCATCAACTGTGTGCATGTATGTTACCATAAGTTATAATCATAATATAGGTGGGTTATAATGCTAAAAAGATTGGAAAATATTGCTTTATAATATATCAAAAAGACTTCTTGATAAATTACATACTTATTCAATAAGCATAATCATGGAAAATTTCTTCTAAACTAAAAGATTATTGAGTGAAAAAAGTCCCCAAAACTCTCATTTCCATTATAAATGATTGTTACTGAAAGAAATTAAGACATTCCAGGCCTATCTGCTTGGATAAAAAAGTAAAGCCTGAATGTACAGCATTCAAGTAACCAGAATATTTTAGAATTTTTTATAAATAAAAAGTTATGTAAATGACAGACTTTTAAAGACATCATAAAGCACACATAAGATTACTAATCAGAATCCCGCTTACATTTTCTAACATGTGAATACAATTACATGGTTCTCTTTCAGAAGACTATTATATGCCTCCCCTCCACCATTATATTCATTGCATTATTCTAACACTTTAGCCTTCGAACAGAACATTTTTCTATCAAATCACTTTTAAAAATAGTAACTATTACCAGACTGTAATTTAGCACCAATAATGGATACATGTCACATCACAATCATAAGATATTTATAATGCTTTAATGTAAACTCAATTAATTCTTGATAAGCTGGTTTAGTTTCTGTAAGAGGGAACATAAGTTAACAGCTATTTATCTGTCTTTACCTCACATTTTTGGGGGGGGGGGAATTAAAGACTTGCCTTCTGCTGCCAGTGGAATATTTTCAAATTTATAGGATCCTGCTATGAAGTTGCATTATTGATCATAATATACAGCATTACTTGAAAATAGATTAAAAAAACTATGATGTAATGTGAAAAATGATAAGCAATTTAAATTTTTATCTAGTATATCCCCAGCTTATATATGTTGATTACTTAATTAAATAAAGAGTAATCCATTTCTTCAAACTCCTACTAGTATGGTTGGCACAAATTTATTAGCTTTCTGGTCTGTTACCTTTCACAAACAATATTTCATAATCTGTAATGGTGTTTTTACTTTTATATGTTTAAAGCCTATGAAAATATGTTGGCTTTTATGTTTGAAATGCATTTTTTTGAAATCTTATGTAATTTTTTATAACAAATAAAGTTATTATTTTCATGATTTTAGATCTGAAATTTCCTTCCATTCATTTGGCTCTTCTATTTTGAATTGCATTTTTGATATGCTTAACTATCCAAAATTTTCACATAACATACCCCGAGCTTTCAAGATTGTTGAGCTTTTACTGTATTCTATAAAGATAATTAAAAAATTTGTAAATTTAATTTCACTTTAAATGTCTATTGATATATTTCCCATATATTCCTCAAATGTTACAACAGAAGAATATTAAAATTAAATATTTCATCTTAAGAATATAACTACCTATGATCTGGGCAGCTGAAAGAATTCACGAAAATAACTATTTTTAAAGTTTTCAAAGAATGCATAAAATTTTATGGTATGATATATTGTAACAAACCTTTGCTGAAAATCTTCTCTTTCACTGCTGCTACACATGATACCCAAGGAACCTGGAGAAGTAAGACTGCTTTCCAATGAGCTGGGGGTTTCAGCTTTTGGAATAGTAGCAGACATTGTTCACTATTGAATCAGATGTGATTCATCTGCACAATAAAGTACAAAGCATGATATAAAATGATAAAAAGATAATGTATAACAATAAGTGATTAATATACATAACATACAACACTAAACAAAAACACAGAAATCTCACAAAGAGAAAAACTAAAAATACATACACATTTTTTCTTGTTGAATCTGAATAAAAATCACTAGCACAAATTCTACATTAGCTCATAATTAAATTGATATTTAATAAATTTTAATTGGTTGAAATTCTAATTTTTTTAAATGTAGAACATTAACTTAAAATATATAAATATGAACTACTGCAAACTACTCTAAACAAGCTTACATTTTTAGTGCAGAAGGGTAACAAATGAATATTAGGTTCTTTTCCATCATACAATTTTCCACAGAAAGATATATGCATTAACAGTGTCTTCTGGCCACTGTTAAAATAAATGTGTTGCTTTTATAGCTTATAAGAGTGTTCTTATTTTCAAAGAGCGTCATTATATTACATTCTCTGTTTATTTAAATAAATAACCTTACAGATATACTGCATAGTCAAAATCAGCCAATGAATAAAGTATATTTCCTCACTAAATGTATCACGTTTAAGAATATATATTTCTAGAGAAAATTGTTTCGACTGTGTTATCCTAAAATTAAACATATCCAAATATTATAATATAGTTCTATCAGAAAACAATATGGATATCTTATACAAAAAAATCCACAAAAATTCAGTAAGTTAACTTCTAAATCAGAATTACCTAAATGCAAGCTTAAAAGAATACACAAGATACAATTTTCTTTTATTCAGACTTTACACTAATCTTAGTCCTCATAGAAGGTTATCTAACAAACATCTACATCTAAAAATAAATAAATAAATAAAAAGTTTCTACTTAACAAAAAGAGAAAATAATTCATTAAACACATTTAATTTGATTGAATTATAGCTGCCAACCTTGAAATTTAAAAAAAAAAAAAAAAAAAACTAGGAGGTTCTTGCATGAAAACTGTTAGTCTATGGAAGGCTTTCATAATATGCAGTGATGTCATTAAAGCAAAACATCATATTGACTTAAATTCACTTTATAATACATGATTCAGATTATTGAATTATTAGTAATGTGGTTCTGATATAAAATGTATTAGTATTTAACTTCATATTTTAAATTTCATGTTCTTTGTCTAATTTCATCTTGTAATTTTCTTTAACTTTTATGCTGAGACAATCTCAAATACGGAAGAAAAGTTTTTTCTTATCAAAGTACTTTTAATTATGATTAAAATAAAATTAGCAATTAATACACATATTATTGCATGAATAAACTTACTGATTAAGCAGTTCAAAAGTTCTACGAATGTCTACAGAAGATTAACACAATTCAGTTCTCTTTGCATGGGAGTTTCCTTATCGAGAATCGAATCACTTGTGTAATAGGTCTTAATGGTATTACCAAATGAGTGAAGGATATATTTGAGACATATAAGCTTGTTCTATACATTCTAGATAATTCAGATCATTTAAAATTTAATGAGAAATATAAAATTAAGGGGTAGGGGAATGGAATTTGACAATTTAAGTTCAATTAATTCAATAAATTTAATTTATTTCTAGGAAACATTTTTCATCAATAAATGAAATTTACTGAATTAATTAGAAGTTCCTTAGTAAAGGCTAAAAACTAATAAGCAAGAGATTCAGTGATCTGTCTGGGAGAATTAGCAGACACCAGTGTGCTGTCAATAAACTAGAGGAACTGGCAAGTCTGCTAACATTTTATGCACTAACTCTTTCAAGTATATTTCAACTGACATTCAAAAGCTTTAAAAGAACATCATTTTACCTATTCTGAAACCTTATGCCATTCAAGTATAGTCAGTTTTTTGTGGGAGTGGGAAAAGCTTGAGTCTCACCAGTTCTATGTGAAGAAGAACCAAGTTCATTTTCACAAACGATTTTTTACGGTACATAAAATAATGCAAAGTAAATTCCATCCATGCAGAAATTTCCAGTTTAAACTACGAAGGAAGTAGTATTAAAAGTCAGTCATAAGCAATCATTATGCAATCTTATGATCCATCGTATTTTGGGGAATAGCATATTTTTAAGAGACATGGCAAAAGGCAGATCTACTCCACATGTTCTCATCTGTACAAAATAAAACATTATACTTATCATTCCAAAGTGAAATATTATGTAATTTCAAAGTGATTAATGATAAGCAAAATAAAAAGTAATCTGTTTTGCTGGGGCTGTGCACTTTTTGAGAAAAAATATTATTAACTGATTATTTATTTTTTATGATAAGCACCAGGTTAAAAAAAAAAAAAATATTTACTATGTTAAGATCATTCTGACTTTCTCTTTATCCAATTTTCATAAATTGATCACAGCATTTTGACCATTATTGTACTCATTAGTCTTCATGTACAAAATACAATATATCCTGTCATGATAACCCCATCTGAAAGTAACCAGTATTTCTGCAAAGATAAATAAAAGTAATGCTGAATTTCACCTCTGTAAGGTAAACAACAGCATGCCAGGGGCAGCTATATGTAATATATGTACACTGGTTATCATAAATTAAGGAAAAATCACAAAAACAGCAATAACTCTCTCAAAAATAAGCCAAACCGTGCAAAATTTGAATATGTTGCCAAGTCAGAATAGCTGAATAAAACTGCAATACGCAAATTATTGGCGCTGCACTCAGAATACATCATCTGTGAGGGGCATAAAAGTCCATGTTTGAGAGCAAGCCCACCTATTTCACTGTGATAGTGACATCAGAAATCTGAGATAGCCAATTCGTAACAATGACCTCCAGGCGCCATTTCCCTGCAGAAGTACGATGGAGAGCCATTCGGAGACTAGAGGCAGGACAAAGTCAAACAGAAGTGGCCAGATGGCTAAATGTGAGTCCTTCTGTGGTTCATAGACTTTGGAGGCAATTTTCAAACCACAGATTCGGCACCTAGGAGGTTCAACCAAGGACGGCCAACTGCTACAATGAGCACTGATGACCGATATTTGACATTTTGTGCACGCAGGAATAGAACTGCTACTCCGACTCTTCTTAGATCCTCCCTTGCTGAAGCCACCAGAAGAGGACGGCCAACTGCTACCGATATTTGACATTATGTGCTCGCTGGAATAAAGCCGCTACTCCGACTCTTCTTAGATCCTCCCTTGCTGCAGCCACCGGAAGGTTGGTGTCAACGTCAACTGTAATCGGTTGTGCATAGAAGGCTTAACGAAGGTGGTTTGCATGCGAGGCGACTAGCCATTAGCGTGCCGCTCACATCACGCCATAGGAGGTACCGTTTGCAGTGGGCACGCCAACATGTCCATTGGATGCCTGATCAATGGAGGGCTGTTCTCTTTGCAGATGAGTCCAGGTTTAGTCTAGAAAGCAATAGGAGGCGCTATTTGATATGGAGAAAAACTGGAACCCATTATCATCCGTCAAATATCCGTGAAAGAGATGCATATAAAAGAGGCAGTGTCTATGTTGGCATCTCTTTGGGTGGATGCACAGAGCTCCATGTCTTTCCAAGGGGAACCATGAATGCTCAGCTTTATAGAGATGACATCCTTGATGCTTATGTGCGCCCATATGCCAGGGCAATAGGTGATGCTTTTCCCTGTTACAGGACGACAACGCAAGACCACACAGAGCTGGCATCGTAGATGATTATTTTCAAAATCAGGAAATCATTAGGAAACAATTATGCACATGGAGTGGCCAGATCGGTCCCCGGATTTGAAGCCTATCGAGCACATCTGAGATGCTTTAGGGAGACGTCTAGCTGCTCTCAATCAGCCCCCTCAGACCATTGCCACTCTTGCAAATGTGGAATGGCTCTCGCTTCCTATGGAACTGATAGACTGCATAATTGAAAGCATCCCACATTGCTGTATTGCTTCTAGAGGTAATCCTATTCCATATTGAAGGTACTTTTTCTACAGCAAACTGACACCTTCGATTTGCTCATTTTATACATGTGTTAATTTCTATACTACTATTATTGTCTGGTAATTTCTTTTTATGTTATTTTATACCTTACTATGTGTTGCATATTGTGAGTAAGTTTCATAAAATTCTACATGTAACTTTTTCAGTAATCGTGACTTTTCCTCAATTTATGATAACCAGTGTATATAAAGCCTGAAATAAGAATGTCCAATATCTGGACTTCCAAATCACTAGTCATTATATAAACAGATTAAAATTTTTAAAAATTTAAAAAAAGAAAGAAAGAAAGAAATTTGAAAGCTTTCCGATTTTACATTATGCCCAAATGGGCATTTCTTTAATGTTTTGTGTGTTATCTTTATTTATTAAATATCATGTTCTTTGCAATCAAACCATAAAATTCAATTCAACAGCAATATCGCAAAATAATTTTAAAATGAGCAGAGTTTAAGAATTTCTGATACACAGTCTCATGTGCTGGAGATAAAAATGTTTTTTTCTGTACAATGTTGCCATTGCTTGCTTTGAAATCTTTGAGTTTGTTAATCAAAAATTTGTTGTGCTGCAAAATATGAAATCGATAATAAAACAAATTTCAAATTCGGGCTTCCTGATGACATATTTAGTAGAAGATTACATTATTCAAAATTTGATGACTCTAGGTACCATTGTTTTATCCATACCCATATTATTACAACAGTACCAACAAAATGTGTGGCAGATGCATAATGGAAAATTAATGCATTTATACCAAAAATCAGTTAATAAGCTTACTTACAAGCAAATTTTTGCTTCTTTTTTCCATGTAGAAAATTTGTGATAATTGTTTTATGAAAGAATTAAAAGCAATTGCTTCTTTTACATGAGTTTGCAGCAAAATACTGTATTCTTGCAGAAATTGCAGAGCAGTTTCTTCCATTGCAGGCTGATCCCACAAACATAGATTTTTAAACTGAATTTAATAATAATAATAAAAAAAAATCACAATTTTTCCATAAAAGCTGTTTGAACACAAAATAAGACCATATAAAAAATGGCAATACCATTTGTTGAAACTATGGAGCTATTATGAGCATGGTTGTCAGGATTTGGCACATTTCGAAGAGTTCTACTGTGGTGGTTGCATTACTACGCAAGTACCTAAAAACAAATGGGTGTATTACAAATGTGATTTCTCTCCCTGTACTGAGATACCTACATGTCACTTTCAAACAACTGTTGGCTTAGGAAGTTGTATAATGACCATGATGATATATTGATTGATGGTGACCAAGATCACAATTTTGGTTCTTGAGTGGTCATGTGTGTGTGTGGGGGGGGGTTAGCATTTCTCAGTAATTATGCAATATTTGATCTCAGTGATCATGTAATATGTAATGATGCTACATGTGAGTATGCTTTTACTTATTTAGATGGCGGCACTAAAACTAGTTGTTGTTTTACTCATTTCTTTTTTATGCCATTTTAAAGTACATTTGAATTTAAAAATAGTGTTTTAGTTATATCATCAATAAATAAGTACCTACTTAAAAGCAGTAAATTAAAAGCATAATAAAAAAAATAAGCAGTGTAGTCCATAATTACCCATTTTTCTATCTGATCTAAACCCATATGTTGTCATCTCTACATGCAGTATTAGTAGATTTAAAGTGGTGATCTACAATCCGGAATCACCGAAGTCCCAATGATTCCCTGTATAGGAATATACAAGGTGAATTTTGCATGTAAAACTTTTAAATACTGCAGATTACTTTTCATCTATTTTGGAATACCTAAATATTATTATGAATCAAAAGAATGAATAAAGTATCTACATAGTAATAAATTTTCAATAATTTACACAGGACATCACATTTATCAAATTTCACGAACCTAACTTTTATAACAAAGAGGAAAAACAAAATGTTTTCAAGGCATAGATATCTTGCTTCATTTTTAACAGTTTTAAACTCAACTGAAATAAATTTTGCCTACTATTTGTTTCATATGTTCTTTTAATTTGTTGTTTCATATGTTTTATTGATGATATCTACTCACATTATTGAGAATTAAAATGTGTACAAAAAAACCTCACTTAATGATAATGATAATTTGGGTAACTGAATATTTAACAAAGTTTCTGCTGAAATATCAGATTTCTTATCATGTTTGTTATTGCATGTATGTGCGTTCATAGCTAAGTATAGCATAAAATTTAAAATTTTATAAAAAAAGTATGTTTTAGAAATGGGATGTGGATAATCATTTAAATTTTATATCACTATTTCATTCTGATCTCATGACAGTACATTTTTGTTTCAATTTGCATATGGAATAATTATCTGTGCAACAGAAACACTGCATAGTGAAAACATATTTTAAAGACATATTACTTTCATCATGAAATTTTAAAATATTAAAAAAAAAAATTCAATGGAATTTGTTACAATGAGAATAAAATGAAATCACAGCTATGATAAAACTGTAGACCGTAATTGCATAATTTATCTAATACAATCATTTGTAACAAGATTATACAAGAATTTATCCATGAATCTTTTGATTACACAGAGTATTAATTAAGTAAGCAATCAGAAATACCAATTCCATCAGAAATGCTAATTTTATTGATATATCATAAACAACAAATATAGCTTTGGAATAAATCATGTTAATTATGCAAAGGATTTGACAGCTATTTGCTGGAACAAAATGCTCAACAGAACACTTCTATAAAACTGCTAGCTTTGGTTTATTCATAATTAAAATTTTTAAAGCAATCATGCAGCCAACTGAAAATCAAAACCAGGATGTTAACAGAACAATTTGGAAAAAGCATCAAATATATGAGAAGTTCAAAATTCAATGCAAAATTCAACTACCTCTGTGTCAATACATAAATATCTATATATATATATATATATCATATGTAAAATTCGATTCACCAAATTCCTTGATACTCAAATATTTCATAATTACTCACTGGTTAATAATTCATGGAAACAAATCATAATTAAATATGACTAAAAGAATGGCCTAATATAGTAAGCCATCACTTAATATTGAATTATTTATTCTTTCTCACTTAAGTTGAGATCCAGAATTTGCTATGAAACATGAGACACAGCTAAAACTGTGAATAAAGGAAATAAGATATAATAAATAAAGGAAATAACATAGACTTCTAACTGTTGATACAACTCTTAACTATTGTTAAGGGTTCTCATAAAATGAATTATAGCATGAAATATTTGATAATTATAGTGGTGCTAGAAAGGGGACAAATTTTATGGCAGTCCTTCTTGCTTGTTCAGAACACCTTTTTGAAGACCGGAAGGAAGGCTGACGATAGAATCTGAATGTTGTAGGCATATTTTTTTGGCTGTTTATGTAAACATTTTCATCTTGACATATAGTTTAATAGTCCAAGAAAGAATAAAAGGATTATGAAGACTCCATTTTTGAACTCCGAGATTACTAATGCACCACATACAGCTGATTGCCTTTTATTTGAAAAAACAAATATGAAATCATTAGGGTTGAAAGCTGGCAAGATTTTATAATGGTCATCAATATTCTTCACATTTTAAGTACTTATAATATTGAATCCTTAATGAGTTTTTAAATTTTAAAAATAAGACAAATGATTTCAAAGACCCTACTTATATTTTTTTAACCTTTGTTTACATAAAAAATTCTTCCCAACTTCACTTGCAATATTACCAAAATCACAATATTTCATATTCTCATTGCCTTCTTTATTTAAATGGTGCCAACATACTTCACAAATCATCATCAATGGGTTGGCTAGGTTCTTATCTTCACCTGACAATAAAAAGAAACTCATGTTGCTGAGGACTGGGAATCACTAAGCAACTAATTGATGGAACATTTAATTAAATTTGATGAATATGATGTGGAATATTTGTATAGAGAATATTTCAGGAAAAGTAAATAAGCAGATATAAATATCATTAGACAATGTCACAGATTCATCACAGTAATTTTGAAAATTAAAGAAAAGAAATATCGGAGGGCCAATTTTTAAAAAAATTAAATGTAAACTGAAGATTTCATTCTATTGGGTTGGCAACTAAGTAATTGCGGATTTCACTCATAGGTGGCTTCAGTTGAATTTTTAGGTTTGCAGACATATTACAAATGTAAAACACATTTTGTTATTTGATAGTTTGCAATTCAGCTGTGAATCAGTAAAAAAAGTTTTTTGATCGGTTGCGTAGTTTTCGTTTGGCGTTCGTCGAAAAATGGAAAATCAAAAGGAACATTTTCGTTACATTTTGCTATTTTATTTCCGCAAAAGGAAAAACGCATCGCAAGCTCATAAAAAGTTATGTGCTGTTTATGGTGACGAAGCCTTAAAAGAACGGCAGTGTCAAAATTGGTTTGCCAAATTTCGTTCTCGTAATTTTTCACTCAAAGATGAAAATCGCTCTGATCGTCCAGATGAAGTCGATGACGACCTAATCAAAGCAATAATCGATTCGGATCGTCACAGTACAACACGTGAGATTGCAGAGAAGCTTAATGTATCCCATACATGCATTGAAAATCACTTAAGACAACTTGGCTATGTTCAAAAACTCGATACATGGGTTCCTCACGAACTGAAAGAAACGCATTTAACGCAACGCGTTAACAGCTGCAATTTGCTAAAGAAACGTAATTAAAATGATCTTTTTTAAAACAACTGATAACTGGCAATGAAAAATGTGTTGTTTACAACAATATCGAGCAGAAAAGATAGTGGAGGAGGCCAGGTGAATCAACTCAAACAACATCAAACGCTGATATTCATCAAAAGAAGGTTTTGTTATCAGTTTGGTGGGATTACAAAGGAATCGTCTACTTTGAACTCTTACCAGCCAACCGAACGATCAATTCTGATGTCTATATTGAACAACTAACGAAATTAAACAATGCAGTTGAAGAAAAGCGGCCTGAATTGACAAATCGAAAAGGTGTTGTATTCCATCATGACAATGCAAGGCCACACACGTCTTTGGTCACTCGGCAAAAATTATTGGAGCTTGGTTGGGATGTTTTGTCACATCCACCATATAGTCCTGACCTTACACCATCTGATTACTTTTTGTTTCGATCTTTACAAAACTCCATGAATGGTAAAAATTTCAATAATGATGATGATGTCAAATCGTACCTGATTCAGTTTTTTGCTAATAAAAACGAAGTTTTATGAACGAGGGATTATGATGCTGCCTGAAAGATGGCAAAAAGTCATTGATCAAAATGAGCAATACATTACAGAATAAAGTTATTTAGTTCCATGAAAAAATTGTCTTTGATTTTCTAAAAAAAATCCGCAATTACTTAGTTGCCAACCCAATACATAACGCTCCTAAATAATTATGAAATTTGCCCATCCATGCATACAAATACCATGAAGAAAAAACTCTTTAAAGTGTTACTGTTTCCATATTTGATACAAAAAACCTATATTTGTGATTTGTATCCAAGATAAGACTTTCTTTAATTTTAATATTTTAAAAGTATATAGTTCATTGCAGTTCAGAATCATCATTTAAAAAAGTTATTTTAACTGTACTTTTTAACACATTGTAAAATGTGTCTAATAATATATAAAGGCTAATTATTGAATTTCCAATTTAGAGACACTATCTCCTGCATACAAATATTATATCATGTGATTAAATATTGAAGCAACACACATAAAACGTATTTTATTCAAACGGTAATTAACATAACTGTTTTAAATATTTTGAGTCTTCTGTTTATACCATTTAAAATTCAAAAAAGAAAACCCCGATATCACAAATAAAAAAAGATGGCTCTAGTGTAGAATTGGGTGTCCCTTGTTCTTTGGCGAAAAATTTTGTTCAGTTTTGGCGATGAAACCCCATTTCTGTTACCATGAGAGTTTTAACATGGTTTTAGCTTCTTGCACATCAAATCAAAATGAGTGAAGTCAAAATGTGCAATGACTAGTTTGTGCAATTCTCTGACGTTTTAAGTGCAAATAGGTCGATGTGTACATGGGCATGGAGTTTGTGAAATTCTTTGACTTCTTGTTTTGGTTTTGTGTAGTGGCCATCTTGAAATTGTGTCTTATTGGCGCCGATCTTGGCTTCAAAACAGAATCGCCAAAAAACAAGGGGCACCCAATTGTAAACTTAAAAAGACTGTTTTTTTGAGTTGGCACTTGTAATTTTATTCAACGATTTAGTAGCAATACAATGTTTTGAGATGCATATAATACATATTAATATGTCAAAACAACAGAAGCAATGATCCCAAAATGTTGTTTTCTTAGGAATAGATATCTAGATTTATACCTAACCTCGCTAGCTAACTTATGAAACAAAACTTATTCAGCGTTTATATATTCTGTGTTCCGTATGAAAATAAATTGAAGAACATGGTGCTTCTACAGGCATATAACTTATTAAACCGCTATTCTGTGATTATGTCCTTATTGTTGAGAATGTATAGATTACCAATCTACTCTCTCCTTAAAATTTTATTACGATCGTATTCACTAAAATTACAGAGTATAACCACTTCATACTCCGCGATAAAAACAAAATCTGAACTTGAACAGTGATGCCACTTGCCTCAAGAAAACCATTTCGTTAAACTTGTTGCCAGATTTGCTTTGTGGCTACTTAAAGCTTGATTAATTACGCGACCAAGGCCAACTTATAATGAGTATAAGTTGGTCTTGACGCGATAATCTTTCACCTTTTGATTAATAATATACAATTAGTAATCAAAACATGCAATAAAGTTTCTTTTTAAAGGCCCGATGCTGTATTTAATAGTTATTAGCCTTTTGTCACTACAAGAGCCGAAAATGGCGACCATTTCATTATGGAAGCACCTATGCTACCGTTACCTCCTATGAAGGGACAAACAGTTACAGCCATGCCTTCTCTGGGACTCGAACCCGGGCCCATCGCTACGATAGTCAAGGTCACTAACCACTATAGCAGGTGGGCGGCTGCATGCAGTAAAGTTCTCAGTTCAAAATAATAATCTAATTTAAAAGTTTATTCTAGAAATCTAGAAGGTAACTTAATAGTACTTCCGCTTCATGTCACAACAAGTATTTTTGATTCATTGGCGAGGCAGGAAGAGACTGAACAGGCAAAGAACGTTTCCATTAATACTACACTTGCTTTATTTGACATGGGATCGCAGAGGTCGTATACTCCCAGTGAAAGCAAGAGTATACTACACTGGCTTTCACTCGGATCAGTTATTCCTAAAGCATCTGATTTCCAAAATTTCTCTGAATTATTGCTGTGGATTAGCATACCGGTTATCAAAGATGAAGTACTTTGAGATGATATATAATTGTTTTTCTTGCCCATAACAATCCATCCTAGTAGTGTCCGCACTGCAACAAGACCAGATGAATAGTGGTTTATTCATTTCCGTTGTAAAGACTTCCAGCATAGTCAGTTCCAATTAAGAGACCTATAGGTAGTCAGTCTTTTCCTTCATCAATAAGACTGGTGCCTTTATCTCGTAATTCAGCCATCCAGGGTCCTTCTTGAATAATAAGAATGTACTTCTAAACAACTTGATATCCCAGAGTTTGGATTTCACAAGGCAATTCTTCTTTAAATTACTCACTGATACTTTGTAGCATTTATTGTTGCTTTCTAGAGCTAATATCCTCAAACACAACATGTGTTAAATTTACACTTCGATAAGCAGTCGTCTCTATTTGATTAATGGTAGATTTAAGAATATACGACCTCTGTAATCCCGTGTCAAATAAAGCTCTTACAGTTATTCTCTTCCCATTTGCTTCAGTGGACACAAGCAGAGTTTGTAGAACTTCGGTTTGGTTTTGGTTAGACAACGTTGCGTTTTCATTAAATGAGAAGTCTCTCAACAGACAATTCAGGACACAGGATAGTCCAATGTTTCTTTTCACAAATTGTGCATCGAACTTTAGCCTTACACTTGAAGAATGCCCGATTCTTAAACATGAAAAGCAGGCTTTATTTTTCCTTAAAATATCCATTTATTTCTTCAAAAGCTATTTTTTGGATTTTAAAAGTATTGAGAATAACGTGTTTTGTCACAAAATACACAACCAGGTTACATAACTTACCCGAAATAGCTGCAGATCGGCCCATATCTCGCCAAACTGTGTCATGTCGACGTCATGAAGGGGGACTGTACGCCTGACTACCTGTGATTTGTGTTCCTGTGATCTCATCGCATGTCAAAAAAGAAGTTGATTTGGACCCGTGAAATCGCAGTTGGACACCAGAGTTGTGGGGCCGCGTACTCTTTACGAATGAGTCTCGATTTAACTTCCAGAGCGATTCCCGACGGTCAATGACATGGCGAGAACCAGGGACATACTATCGGGCGCCAAACATCATCGAAAGAGAGAAGAGGTCTTGTATGAAGAGAAGGAGGCTTATTTGTATGAGCTGAGATAGCACAGATCTCTACGTAATTCCTGGTGGTGCCGTCACAGCCGTCCAATATCGCACAACAAAATTCTACACTCTCTTGTGCGTCATTTATTGCTGCAATGGGTACTAACGCTATATTTAGGGACGATAACTCCCGCTCGCACAAATTTCGAGTTCTGTGGAATTATCTGGAGAGTGAAACCTGATAGGTCACCGAACCAGAATCCCATAGAACATGTGTATGGAACATATCGGGACGATGAACAGCAAGTCACAATGTGCCGCTAGGACCTGTCCACGAAATCCGACATACGTTACTACAGGTATGGGCATTACTGCCACAGCAAGCTTTCAACGACACTTTTGACAGCTTGTCTCGCCGTTGTCAAGCATGCATTTCAGCTAGGAAGGGTATCATACCCGTGTTTCTATTGCACACATTCTTCTGACCCATTTGGTCTTTCGTGATGTAATGGTTTTAATACATGGGTTTTTCTATGTTTTTGCCTTTTTTGTATGTTTGTTGTGTGGTCTAGTAATGTCACACTAAACTCTTGGATCAGTTTTATGCATATCATTAAGCAGATTTTATTATTCTGTGTTTTGCCTTCGTAGCTTATTTTTTGAGCAGGAGTGTATTAAGCTAGAGTATTAGGCAATATAGAGAATATTTACACACTTTTAGAATGATTTCGGGGCAGTTTAATTAATGTTTAAAATGTAAAGAGTATTTTTTAAAAATATTCGTTCTGACAGCCTTTTTTCTGAGCTATAAGTCTAAATCATTATTTAATCCATAATAGCAGGGCTTTTTTTAAAAAAAATTTCAGGGGTATTGATTTTCATTCCTATTCCACTACTACAGAGTTCATCTATTGTGGTGGGTTTGAGCTTAGGCAAAGCTCTTTTCAAGAGACCAAAAGTACAACAGTCCATAGATGAAACGTCACGGAGCTTCGTAGAAATACGATTAAAGAACATATATGCAATACTTGTATCAGTCTTATTCTTTCAAGGAATGCGGTGGTACTTTCGAAGTATGACTTGCTGCGTTTTCTTGATGAAGTTTCAGTCTTTGAAAGTCACTGCTGAAGTTTCAGTCTTTGAAAATCACTAGAATAAAGAAATGGAATTTCTGTAAATATGGGAAATCAGACTTTCTTCTGATAGTACACTGCTTTGATTTTAATATTTTTTTCCATTTTTCATATCTTTACTTTTCCACTGTAAGATAATCCTGCGACAATCATGAACTCCTTACTGAAACTTTCTTTGCCTCGACCACAGAATTAGGTCTGCACATTTTTCTACTCGTTGTCGATAATAAATGAACTTTTTTTTTTTTTTTTTTTTTTTTTTTTTTTACAATATATTTCTATTAATCCCCTGCTGAATAGTTTTCATACAGGTTCTACAAATTGTTCTGCGTTGAGCAACATGCCTCGGCAAAAACTGATAAGCGTTATGCTTTTTTTTTAAGTTGTAAATCTGGTTTATTATTTTATTTATTGTTGCAAGAGATGCATTTAATGTATCTGCAATTGATTTGAGCGTCGGAGAATTTCCTCTTGTTACGAACGGTTCACTTTAGAAACATTATAAACAGTACGTACACTTTTCGGGTATTCGTTTAGAGTCTTTTTTCGTACAGAAGTAATGCATGACGGTTTTTCTTTTCCGATTCATAATTTTGCTTTCTATGCACTTGGAAATTTTAATATCATTCATTTCACTACAAGTATCGAACAGGGATATTTCTCTTCAGAAAGGGCAAAAACATACCGTTCAAGCCACATCTTGTTTACATGCGACATTTTGAATGACGAATAAATTTAAATGTAGTAGACGATATTTCTTATTGTAAATAATAAATTGCAGCAAGAAATACTTATTTAAAAAAATTTAATTCTTTATCGAAATCAATCCTTTTGTTGTTGTGGCTTATCTCACTTGCCTGAGAGTGACATCAGAACAAGCCCACGAAATTCATCCTGGCAAGGAAAGCAAGATTGCATCTGTCCTTGGCAAAGCCTTGAGCTCCATACAAGTAACAATACGACTTCGCTCATTTCCGCCCACAATTTTGAAGGAGAGCATCCCGGGGCGGACAGGTCCTAGGTTTTCCCACCCTTCTTCTCCTACCACAACCTCTCGAAAGGACTTTCGGATCGCCGCATATTCAGAGTGCCCCCATGCCGCACAAACACTATACATTTACAAACATCCACTCTTTCTGTGGGATTCGAACCCGGGCTCTGGCTCCCCTAGCCACTGTACCGTCTGGGCGGTCATTTTTAATTAATCTTGAGTTTTTTTAAATAATGCCTTATTTGAAATTCCTTTCTTTTTATTTTTTCTGTACTAAAATATTTTTCTTTAAGAGCAAAATATTTTGATCCTCAAAACAAAAAAAAAAAAAAAGAAAATTCTTACACATTGAATAAAAAAGTTTAATATAGTGAACACTTTTAAATTTCTGATAATACAACATAAAAAATCATGATATCCTTTGCAATTCATTGAAAAAACATGTAGTTAGAAGTATAATATATTTGCAGAGAAACTCATATAATCGGCAATAGCAAAAGATGAAAGAAAATTTTTTTTATTTTTTCGGAGAGGTATAAAAATAATAAAAATGAGTCCTTACTTTTAAATTTCAAGATTCCTCGAAATCATATTTTCGGGAAAAAGAAATTGTTCCCCACATTCATTTATATATGTGTAGATAATAAAGTCCGTCGGAAATGGAACGTTTCGTATTATTTAATAATCTCACATGGCGTGATGTACAAATGCCGAACATTTTCTTGCTTTATATTTTCTTCTTATTCAATTCCACCCAAAATATGAATGAATGAATGAAACCCTTCTCTGAAGTTACTTTACACATGCGGCGTAATAACGCATATTTCTTTCGAATGAGACGAGTTGAAAGGAAAACTGCATTCTAGTAAGTAAGTTGCGCGAGCATTGCTTAGAACCACGAGAATTCCTGGAAGAGAGCTCTGATCGATTTCGCCAGAAAATCAGAAAGTTCAAGGTCACCTATGTTATGACCGTTAGTTCTGAGTGACATGCGAGAACATTTCCAATAACTTCTAACAAAACGAAAATAAAATAAGCCAAACAAATAAAATTACAAACCTTTACTCTATTCGAAAGCACTTACTTTCTTGCATGTTTCAGCATCCAAACTTTCTAACTCTGTAACCACTTTTTCTCGCTTAAACTGGGAGGGGGGGAGAGGAATAAAAGAAAACATATATTGTTTTAAAAGATAATATTTATTTGCGAATTTAATGCATTCGCCAAGAAATTCATTAACGAGGAAAGTTAACGAATGATTAAACCCATGTTTGACAAAATTCGAGTTTTCGGCATTTTGACAGTGTTTATGCATGATATATAAATTAAATTACTTAATTATCAAAGAAAAGATGTATCTCTGCATTTCAGAATGAGATGTCTAATCAATTATTTTCAAGCTGAATTTTTATTGTCTTTTCTGTTGAGGAGAACCCAGCTAGTTTCAAAGGTTGACTTTATGGAAGCTTTCCAAAAAAAAAAAAAAAAAAAAA
>KK119460.1:325724-354949 GCA_000611955.2 Stegodyphus mimosarum
AAAAAAAAAAAACATTATTTACATTAAGCCCAATCAGGCATTTTTTTTCGATTGACAGACACATACACATTTCGAGAGCATTTGGGCTGACGCCGCTTTGGGCTAAAGATATTTTAAACAGCATATCTTTGGAATTTCCGATAGATTTGTAGATTTCCTCGTTGGTGATAAAAATGTTTTATTCCCTACAATGTTGCCACTGCTCACTTTGAAATTGTTGAATTTTTTTTATTAAAAATTCGTTAAAGTTTTACAAAATATCAAATAGACAGTAAAACAAATTCGAAATTTCAAATTTGGGCTTCCAGATGCCCATATTCGGGTGGAGACACACGTTATTCAAAGTTTGATGGCTCTAGGTACCGTCGTTTTATCACAGTGAGAGAAACATACATACATTTATGACGATTCTTCATTATTTAATTTCTTTAAATATAATACAGGGTGATAATATTTGGTGGCTACAATTTGAAAAGTGATTCAGACTTTTAAAGTTTTCGACGCAAAATGCCAGAACGAAATTAATAGCCCTTATGGGCTAACGCCTTTTGGGCTAATAATAATTGAAAAGACGATTGCATATTTGATTCAATGTATAATTTAAAACTGAATTCTAATTAAAATAATTTTTGATTGATTAAACTACCTTTGAAGAAGATTTGGTTTTGACGACTTATTGACAAACGAAAACTATGCGCCTAGGAGGCCGGTTGCCTTCGTGAACAGCATTTTACCAGAAAGTAATTTGTCTTTACGTTACATATATGGGAAATTCCGAGTAGCGAGTAGGTTTTATTAAGAAGTTACTCTGTATGAACGTTTGTTAATTTTTCTAAAGCAAGGATTTTTTAAGATACTATTGCTTTAAACTCGGGCAGATGAAAAGAAATTTTTAGCGCCCTAATTCATTATCAAGAGTTTTATACAAAATCACAGTGTTCGTCCAGTAAAATAGTTGACTGGGAACTGCAACCCAGACCTATTCGTCGCAGTGGCACACAACAATCTCTGCGCTTCTGAAATATTCCATTAAAGTCAACAAGGTTACATTGATAATTTCTTTTAATATTTCAACATATTTAATAGAAACATGATTAGATTTTAATGACTTTCTTCGGAAAGGCTGTTTTCCGGTGCGTGCTTGAGTTATTCTTCCATGAAATTACTATTTGGAGGAGGAAGAGAGAATTGTAGAAAGGGGGAAAAAATTCTGAAAGGTTTCAGATTTTAAATTACGTCCAAAGCAGCATTTTTTTTAACATTGCGTGTTACCGTTATTTATTAAATATCATGTTCTTCGCCCTTAAACCATAAAATTCAGTTCAACAGCAATATCGCAAAATAATTTAAAATGAGAATATCTTTAGAGTTTCCGATACACAGTTCCGCGCGCTGAAGATAAACAGTTTTTTTTTTCAGTAGAGTGTTGCCATTGCTCGCTTTTAAATCGTTGAGTTTTTTTCATCAAAATTCTTTTAAGTTTTATAAAATATGAAATAGATAATAAAACAAATTCCAAATTCCAAATTTGGGCTTCTAGATGCACATATTCGGGTGGAAACGTACGTTATTCAAAATTGGTTGGCTCTAGGTACCGTTGTTTTATCATATTTGGAGAAATATACTTACATTTATGCAGATTCTTCATTATTTAATTTCTTTAAATATAATATTTGGTGCTGCAATATTTGGTGGCAACAGTTTGAAAGATACAACGCTTTTAGTGATTAGACGTAAAATCGCAAAACGAAAACAATAGTCCTTCAGGGACAAAGCAGCTTTGGACTAAAAAAAAAGCGTTTATCTTTTAATTAAAGGGTAAATGGCTTTATACCTAACGTTTTGCTCTGGAACATACGATTGAGGATCATCATATCTTGAATGACTACTATTAAAATTTCACAATGACGCATGGTCTGACTGAATAATATTTAGTTTGATTTTTTACTCACTTGATTTTAGTTAATTTAGTTTCAATACTTAATGGCCAATTTACTTGTTTTGAGTGAAATTTTGAAATTTATTTTTTGAACCATTTCCTACCGATCAGAATCCATCGAAAATTTTCACTCATACGTATTTGCAATGACGATAAAATATTCCTCAGAAGTTTTTCCAAAATTCGATATACATTACCTAATATTTAATGTTGAAATTTTCTCATTTATACTTCACGCAAATTAATCACCCAGATTTTTAATTCTTGTTTTAACCACTAAATAGAAAAATCTTTCAAATGAAGGGTTTTAGGAAATAATAAAGTAATTTACCCAATTATGGTAATTTTTCAAATATCATTCAATTTTTTTATCTACCTTCTATTTTATAATAATAATGGATTTTTAAAACAAAAATTCGCCGCGCCATCAAGTCCGTGCTTTTAAGTAATAATGAACTCAGATTCCTAAATCAAGTACGTATTCGAATAAAGTGTAAATTTATGCCACCGGTCAGATGAGGGAGAGGGATGATGACATATGAACTTTATTGTTACGCTCAAGAAATACAATGATTTTCTATGCTAAAACGCAATAATTTTGTTTCTTTATTATTTTTGTCATTCTACAGACTAATTAATTAAAGTACGTAGCAATATAAAACAAAATAAGCAAGAATATTCATAAGACCACATTACACAGATATATCTGTATATATGTAATAGTATGATGACTTGGTATAAGCCGCAACTGATTGATGATGGTTCTCCGCGTTATAATCCTGTGGAGACTACGCAGTGAAGTAGAGCGTAATCCTGAGGAGACTTTACGTAGTGTCTTCATTCTAAGATAAGCTGTAGTAGTTAGAAAAATGACACTTGAAGAAGAGACTGTAGACAGACATGGCCGAAATGAATATAATTTTTATTGCTTGATACGAACTGAACATCGAAAACACATTTTTCGTCACACATAATCATGGGCACAATACGCAACCCATGATTTCATATAGAGTATTACATTTTAGATATGGCGTAGTTAGCAGCGCGGCGAAGCAAAGGGAGCGAAGTAGCATCTTCACTGCAAGGACGTAGAAGCTAAAGTGCGCTGCTATCCAATATGGAGGCTCATCAAGAGGAGGTTTGGGTTTAGGTTAGAAAGGTTTCAATTCTCAAAATTTTGAGTTCAAGTTCCGAATTAGCTACGTCATCAGCGTAATGCAAGCCACGTGACAGATTAATCTAGAAATGACACAGTAGAAAAATGATATCAATTTTTTTTAGAATAGAGAGAAGGGATTAAGGGGTTACCACTAGTTTAAATTAAAATTTTGATTTACATATTTTTAATCTTACATATTTTTACATGTTTTTATATATTCTGAATTTGAAATTATATTTTTATACTTTTTTATGTATCTAGATATGAGAAAGTTTAAGAACTATTAGATCACGGGGAGTGCTGCCAATTATACCATGAAAACACGCAGTGAGAGAGGAGAACATTCCTTACATTCTTCTCCAATTAAAACGTAAATAAAGAGGAAGGAGACCCATTCGCCAAATCAAGGTGGCAACTACTCATTGCTCATGACATTTTTTCGTCGTAGCAGTTGGCTGCCTTTCGTTATAGCAGCTGCGCTCGTCGTAGGAATTGGCCGTCCTTGGTTGAACCTCCTAGATGCCGAATCTGTGGTTTGAAATTGCCTCCAAAGTCTATGAACCACGGAAGGACTCACATTTAGTCATCTGGCCACTTCTGTTTGACTTTGTCCTGCCTCTAGTCTCCCAGTGGCTCTCCATCGTATAGTTCGACCGTCTCAAATGCAACCCTGGCTGGCATTGTACCAAAACACACAGACTCAACAAAAGGGGTGTTATTACTTGCTGCGACGTGAAAGGTCACGTGAAAGTCTTCTCTTCTTCGGAAAGAGATATGCTGGAAGGAAAGAAAGTCCCCATCCTTCCACCCTATTTTGAGAATAATTCGATCCGAATAGCGCATGCGTGTTTGCGCTCATGGTCGCGGATAAGGCGGTCGAACTATAGTTCTGCAGGCAAATGATACCTGGAGGTCATTGTTACGAATTGGCTATATCAGATTTCTGATGTCACTATCACAGTGAAATATGTGGGCTTGCTCTCAAATATGAATCTTTATGTTCCTCGCAGACGACGTATTCCGAGTGCAGTGCCTCTAATTTGCATACTGCAGTTTTACTCAGCTACTCTTACTTGGCAACATATTCAAATTTTACATAGTTTGGTTTATTTTTGAGGAAATTATCGCTATTTTTGTTAATTTTCCTTAATTTATGATAACCAGTGTATGTCACCCGGCTTGCCAAACGCTGATGGCTTAACTTATTCGAAACTTAAACTTTCGAGAGCTGAAATCTTTCTAACTTAAACCAAAACCTTCTCTTGGTGAGCCTCCATACTGGGTAACTGAGCACTGTATTAAAAAAACTTGTTATGTTATATAATTTTAATTAAACGCCCTAATGTTTTTAAAGAAAAATATTTTTTTCAGCTACTGCAATATTCTTGATCATATGTGACTGTTGAAAATGGTGAACTTTGAATAAAACTTATGGAAAAGAAACTGAATACGGTATTTTTTTATCGAAATCATTTCTGTGCTATTATTTCTATTGCTCCTCGAAATTCTATTAATGCCCTTATGCAACTGGCACATAACCAAGTCACATATGACCGAGAATACCATGACAACTAAAAAAACATTTTAAAAAAATCAATGTAGTTAACCTTATAATTTAAAACTTTTTTATATATTTTATTTCTGACTTAATGGAAGTCTACAATATTTCCCCAAATGTTTATCATTAATGGAAATGCTTTTATTTTTTAAAATTGCAATTTTATCTGCTTTGCTATAGATTTTGTTTTATTGTTCTCTGTCTGGCTGAATAAAAATTCCTCCTCCGAATATTAAAATATTTAACAAATGCATGGTTTGGTTAATTTTAATAAATTTTTAAGGCCTTTTTGTTTCATATTAGAATCAAAATACTTAAAAATTAGTATACAATTTTTCTTATTTTCAGAAATATGGGAATACAGAAATGTTTCTAGAACTGAAACAAATGACTCTTAAACCATTAGATGTAAACAAAATCGTTTGAAGTAGTAAAAAATGTAATATTATATTAAAATTTCTCAAAAAAATTGCGTTTTTCTTTAATGAATCTACAAGCTTTGCTTGAATTTTTAGGAAAGATTAGGTCATAAAATATCTATTATTGGAATAATCAGAATATATGTAGTTGCTTCATCTTCATAAATTTTAAAACCTCTTTTAAAAAGTAAATAATTTACAAATTTTACAACAAAACTATAAAGTTTGATTTAATACTTATAAAACTTTAAATATTTAAAGACTAGACTTACAAAATTCCATTAGAAATAAAATGAATTTATAAAATTTTAAATATTTAAAAATTTCTACTTTTTCAGAAAAAGAAAAATGATGAATAATTATGTTTGCATGCATATTTTCTTATCAGCTTGTGGGGTTTTGCTTATTTAATCTAATGTTCAACCTTTGAACCCCACAAACACTAACAAGCGAATAATCGCTTTAGTGTGTGAACAAACACGTAAGACTTAAGAAGAGTTAACTATTCTTTATTTCTCAGAAATAAATATAATCAATTCCTAACTCGGAATGTACAGCAAAGCCTCCACTTGGGCTTGAACTTAAATAATTATGAAATTAAACTAAACTAAGCTTAACTAAAGCTGACTGAAGATATAGCCAAAGCTATCATTATTCTAAGTAGTTGGCCCCTAAATCTTAATTAAAAACAAGGGCCTAAAGTATGGTCGAGCGTAGCAAAGCTAAAAGAGACGTAACCAAAAGGCAAACGCGAGCTAGTCAGAAACTCAGACTCTCTCTCTCTCGAAGTCGGTGAAGCATCGACTTAAATACTACTCTTTACTCATTTGCATTAACTGCGTTTCTGAAATACATTCTGGTACGAAATTCTAAGCTGAAACTAGAAAGATAAGACAAGTGCATAAGCTTAAAATAATGGTTAATAAAATTAAGATAAACCTTACAAGCTGAACATAAACTATTATGAAACAATATTTGAAGTAAAACACTGGGTTGAACTTTTTAGGAAATTCAATCAAGAGCATGAAAAATAAAATTTTGCTAACTTTTCTTCACTTGTAGTGTATCTTATGTTAATTAATCAATTAATATAATTGCAGTCTTTACCATAACTTCTCTTTTTCGCATTTCTCCCAAGAATGCCAATTAGCTGTGAATATTTGAGCTGATGACTTTTTGGTTTTTAAGTAGAAAGTTTTTCTGGCATCGCGTGCGCATTACGTGGTTAGTTCCTGCCATCTCTGACAGGTGTAATTATGTAGCTTTGCGATCTCTCGCTGTTGACACTTTAAATCTGATACACTGCAAAGTATTTGAGCCCGATTTTAGTATAGTATTTAATTGTGTAGTCTTTGACTATAATTCAGCGTTTAATTTAAACCTGACTGTTCTTCATATTTGGATCACCACGAGTTTTGATTATTGTAGCACAAGAGCATGCCTTTATGATCGAAGTTTGATTAAATAAAAAAGTTTTATAAACTTCTTAAGATTTTGTCATGTATCTCAGACATAGTGATAACTCGCTTTACATCTGTCAGGGTTACAGGACTAAATAATATTAGCAAATCAAGTACAACCTAATAAACTAACTAAACAAACGTCTAGCTAATTACGATATGCACATTCTTTTGGTACTCTTCTGTTATCAGGACCAGATTAAGAAATGAAAGTATATATTAGCATGTGTGTATATATACACGTACATATGTACACACATACACGAACAATCCATCCATCCATCCATACATGCGTTTCTGAATTCGGTTTCGATAACGTAAGAGCATCCCTTCTTTTAATGTTTAGAATTTTATGTCAATTAATAATAACAATCCCATCTGACTAGCAATTAAATGTTATTTAACCTATGCCAGCCGGATGTACTGCCGATAATACCACGAAAGCAAGCAGTGAGAGGGGAGAACATTCCTTATATTCTTCTCCAATTAAAACGTAAATGAAGAGAAAAGAGACCCATTCACCAAGTCAAGGTTGCAACGAATCATTGCTCATGACATTTTTTAGTCGAGCGCTATTGTAGAATATATAAGAAATCAGTGATGCCCTTTCCGGGATTTGAACCTCAGATTCCGACTGCTAGTTGGACATGATACCAATTACACAATGCAATACCATAATCAATTTACTTGGCAACAAATAATTAAGCAAAAGTAAATAAATGGTACTATTATTGCCAGCATATAAATAGTAAACATCAATAAAAAGTCCTAAACCCAAAGTTTATTTGATTGACAGACTAGAATAAAAATAAAATAAACTTCCCTTACGGAGACTAAATTTATTTAACTACGTCAAGTGAGGGAGCAATTCGATTTATTTTCAGAATGCTGTCTATTATTTTTTTTTCAATTGTAATAATACTTTTCACTATTATGATCTTCTAAATATTTTTTCCCATTCCTTTAAGAATCAGTCAGAGTGCCATAAGAATAAATCTTAACTAATAAATACTCTTCGATTCCAAAGTTTCTTTAATTGATCGACTAGAATGAAAACAAAATGAAGTTCCCTTACGCAGACTAAACATATTGACTACGTAGAGTGGAGGAGCAATTCAATTTATTTTCTGAATGTTCGATATTATTATTTTCAATTTTAATAATACTTTTCACTGTTATGATCATTTAAAGATTTTTTTTCATTCATTTAAGGATAAGTGAGAATGCTATAAGAATAAATCTCAACTAATGCTCTTCAATATACAATGGATTGAATTCTAATAAACATGTCAAAATCTGAAGACGTTTTAAACTGAAAATGCATCTAACATACCTAACTCACCTAAGAACTAGTTTATCACACAAAACTCAAGGTTCAGAAGATTAACACTATCTTATTTAGCAGATATATTAGCTGTAGTAAAACTGCTGATTAGAAGTTAAAATATTTTTTTTTTAAAATTTGAAAGATTTCAGATTTTAAATTACGACCAAAGGGGCATTTTTTAACGTTTTGTGTGTTACCTTTATTTATTAAATATCACGTTCTTTGCACTTAAACCCTAAAATTCAGTTCAACAGCAATATCGCAAAATAATTTTAAAATGAGTATAGCTTTAGAATTACCGAGACGCAGTTCCTCGCGCTTTAGATAAAAAGGTTTTTGTCCCCCGTAGAGTGTTACCATGGCTCGTTTTTAAATCGTTTGAGTTTGTTCATCAAAAATTCGTTTAAGTTTTACAAAATATGAAATAGATAATAAAACAAATTCCAAATTCTGGCTTCCAGATGCGCATTGCGGGTAGAAACGTACGTTATTCAAAATTGGATGGCTCTAGATAACGTTGTTTTATCACATTTGGACATATATATATATACATATTTATGCAGATTCTTCATTATTGAATTTCTTTAAATATAACACAGCGCTACAAGATTTGGTGGCAACAGTTTGAAAAGTGATTCAGACTTTTAATGTTTCCGACGCAAAATCGCAAACGAAAACAATAGTCCTTCAGGGACAAAACCACTTTGGACTGAAAATAATTAACTACTTCAGTATTCTTAGTAGTTAAAAGCCTAAAGATAAGCTACGAAACGACACATCCCATACTTGGCACTGGAATCGGAAATACGGAAAAGATTTGACATAAGAGTCGAACGATCTGACATTCCATTTTCCCTCTTTTTACTTCAAGTAATACGTGTTACATAAAAAGTTCAGCAGCATACTTAATTTTCGAAATAAAAGAAAGGTAACATTTTCTAATTCGAATAAAACAAAACTCCCCGGTAATCGTTTGCGTGCGGTAAATGCAGCGAAAAGGGTTGCTTTGGGACAGTCGTTGCCAGGGGTACGATTAGAAACACCAGCTGTTCCGCTCGTCGGCGAGACACCTACCTTCGATCAGTAGCCTGCGTTTTGTTTATTTGGAATAAAAAATTCAAATATCAATTCGATATCAGATCAATAAAGGGATGACTGTGACCATGTTTTTCAAAATAGAGAAATAACGCTGCTGAGACATTATGATGATACTTATATCAATTCACCTATAAAGACTTTAGGATATTCCAAATAATCTGAAATTATAATTTTAAGGATAAAATTTTCAGTAACACGCCTACCAAAACTTCAGATATAAAAATTGAAGCTCTCAAGTTCATTCTTGTGAAAATCTCAGCTTTGTTTGAAATTCGAACTAACTTTCTGCTCCATACATCCAAGTTTTCGCTTATCCCATTAGAAACCGAAATGTGTAATAATATTCAAACAAGTTCTTATTTATGTTGGGATTCCAAGAACATTTTACACTGATGGATTTAACCAGTATCTCAGTATCTACTATCTTCACATTCATCCTTACCTTCCAAGCAAAACAAGTTTTAGTTAGGAAAAAGCACGATGGAAAAGTGATTTTAGTTGAGCGCATTGTGAAGGCCTGGGATTTGCTAGACCTTCAGGCTGGCGTAAACCAGGCCTGAGTTATCTTTTTATAATAGTTGGCGACCAATTTTACATACTCATCATTTAAACAAGAGCAAATTTTCTCGTAATCTTGAGTAGCATCTTGATCTGATCGAAAGCATCCTTGCTCCATTAACTTGCATCGGAATTTCATAAATTCAGCACGAAAATATTTCTTTTATCTTTTATTTTAATCTCACAAAGAGGAGCTAGAACCAAGAGCGTTTGCCGCTTATTAATACGACTGGCTGTAGCAAAAGGATATGATAAAATCCATGTTATAAATGTGCACTGGTAATAATGCTCCCCCCCCCGTTTTATACTGTAAATAATTAAAATTCTGGTTAAGAGGTAATTAATTACCTGTAAGGGTTCCGAACACATTTTAAATCATAAAAATTGTTTAATATATTTTGCTTGCAAAAATTGGCAAACCTTTAAAATCAAACTAAAACAGAATAAATTTCGTGCACTTAAATGCTTTATAATCAGAGTGTAAAATAGGAAAATAAAAATGAAATCTTTATTCTGCCGCCAAACAATGGTTAGGTAAAAGTGTGGGCATTTTTTTTCTGTTTTGCAATGTCATGAATTATTTAAATGAAAAATATGTATACATTTAACCAATAAAAAAATTTTAAAAAATGAAAGCTTCCAGTTTTTATATTACGTCGAAATATTTTTTTTCATTTACAGACACATACACATTTCCAGAGCATATATGCTGACGTCACATTGGGCTGAAAATATTTAGTTTAAGAACTTCTGCTAGAAGTCTCGCGTGCTTCAGATAAAAATATTTTATTCTATATAGTGTGTTGCCATTGCTCGGTTTGAAATCGTTGAGTTTCTTAATCAAGAATTCGTTAAAGTTAAAAAAAAATATGAAATAGATAATAAAACAAATTCGAAATTCCAGATTCGAGCTTTCAGATGCCCATATTCGGGTACTACATTATTCAAAATTTGATAACTCTACGTATTGTTGTTTTTTCAAAATGCAAGAATCATACATTGCAGGTTCTCTATTATTTAATTTCTTTAAATATAATACAGAGCAATAATATTTGGTGGCAACAATATGAAAAGTGATTCGGATATTTAAAATGCTTCGACGCAAAATGCCGTTTCGAGACTAAATAGTCCTTCTGGGTTAACCTGTAAATTTTGTATTCTTTTTTTTAAAATATAGATACAAAAAAGAAAGTTTTAAATAAGTTGTATTAAAATAATTTAATGTGAATTTACTAAATAACCAGAAAGGAATATCAAAGAAAAGGACAGTATTGATGAATATATTTAACTGATAAGTCTATAACAAATATTTTATAAGCTGCAAAGCATATCTAAACAAATTCTTCTTATTTGTAATTAACAAGTACTACGTAAGTTCATAAGATATTCCGATAGACTGTTGATGCATTTGATATTACGCAAAATAACCGAGCTAATTTTTAATATTTTTTTTCCAAGCAAAAAACTGTTTTGTTTTTAGATAAAATACAGATACAGTTTTCTAAGGGGAGATACAATTATATAGGCGTACCTACACATGTCGATGACGTTATAGGCAAGATATAATCAGACTGAAGAAATCATGTAATGAAACTTAAAACACCGCTTGATTTCCGATACATAATTTAAATTTTACTCGTTTTGGACCTTTTAGTCGTATATTCTGAAGATAATCTCATTAGAGGCTTTATCGGGCAATGATACTGAATTGTAGTGTTGAAAATTTAATGTTACTTAATCAGATATTTATAATTTCAGCCTTTACTTTCATTTCTACTTTTCATATTTCTTACCTGAATGCAAATAAGCAGTTTGTGTAGCATTTAAACTGAGGTTTTAGGATTTTAAGACAGAGCGTATTTTTAGTATCGCCTGCACGCTACGTGTTAGTTTCCTGCCAGCTCTGATAGTTGTAATTATTCGGCTTTGCGTTTTCTCGCTGCCGACATTTTAATTCTCACTCTTTGGTAGAGTAGTGAGCCAGCTTCTAGTACAGTAATTATACAATCTATAGCTGCAGTTGTACAGTCTATAACTACTGTTCTACCTTTAGCTCAGGTTTGACAGGTCTATTTAATTGTGTCACCGCGAGTTTTGTTACTCTGTAGTACAAGAAAGAGCCCTTAAGTTCTAAATTATGACTAAATTAAAAGGTTATTGTTAACCTTCTCACGACTTTTTCGTTGTTTCAGACATAGTAATAATTCTCTTTACATCTGCTATGGTTCAAGAATTAATTTAGTACTACCAGATCATGTGTAACCCTACAGCATCAAAGTCAGGATATAAGACACAGGTAATATCTGCCTCTGTACCTGTCTCACAATAAATCAGTTCATCATACAGTGAATCTAACAGTTCCATGTTCATCTAAAGCCCATTATCTTAATCTTTCCGTAGCTGTTTCTAAGTCTAAATCAAGGAGATGTTAATCTGACGTTGTTCATGTGTTTCACTATACTACAAGATAATTTTTATATCTAAAGATTCATATTTCATCTGCTTTCTTATTTAAATCCAAAACTCCTTCAAAATCAATTTTTAAAGGATACGAAATTTTCCTATCTATATATAGTTTTAATCTCAACACTGAAGTAAAAATGAAGTCTAAATAAGACAATATGGATCCTTCGGAATAGTATTCAATTAATGGTCTTCAACGTATATTTGCCTCGGTTCTGCAAGATAAAGCGGGATTTTAAAAGGCCATGCGATGGTTTTAGTCCCACCAATCCTCAGCCAGGTTTTCAGGGATCTAGGCTATTGTCAAGATCTGTTCAAATTCAAGAACCATGAGCTTATAATACATAAAATGGCAGTAAAAATATCTGAATTTGAATGTTTATGTAATAGGGCTCCCATATGTTTACCAATATTATATGGCAGTGACTTACATGCTTTCTACTTGGAAGGAGGGCTGAAATACCTCTAGAAATGATGCCAGAATGTTGAAATGGGATGGAATTATTATTCAGATTGTTGAAGCAGTGCATATCTACTGATTGTATATGAAAATACGTTCAGTTATATTCCTGCCTGAAATTTAATTTTTTAATTAAATTAGTTTTTAAATTAAAGTTCGCAAGAAGTAGATGTAAATTTGTGTAGAATCAGATGGAGTTCAAAAATTAGAAAAATGCAGCCTAGAATTCTAGCCGAAAAGCTTTACTCATCATCGAGAGGAATATATTTGTTCCAGTATCTGACCTAGAAAAAGAAACGCAGACTATTTTAGGAGCTAGATTAGACTAAATACTTATATCTAATATTGATTATGAGGAAGATATTGATTTCTCTGTTCAGTATTTATTCAAACCTCTTTTGGAAGCTCCTAGTAACAATAAGAGACGTCAACTTTGCTTACGTCACATTTTCAACGGGACCATACAAATGTGCCAAGGATCATAGACAAATTTTAACATCCATAATAACCACAAAATAACTTACATTTCTGCTGCATCTCATAAAACTACATTTACTTTTTAATCCTGTAACTATTCATGAAATTTGTGAATTCAAAATTTTCATGTGAGCATGAGCTCGTTTTTGGACACTATTCCATCTGTATCTAATTGAAAGAATGGTTACGATAACGAACTGTATAATCAAATATGTTTATTAAATGACCATTTCAATTTTTTTGTTCTTATTTTACTTTTTATATCTAGCTTCACAAGTGGGACAGATTGCTAGAAAATATTTGTAAAATGAGATGTTGTGAGTAGGGAATGTTTGGGAAGGGCTGTAACATTTTTTATACGTTAAATACAATTTAGAAAGGCTGATTTAAGAAGACAAAATTTCTTTACGTTGTGCTTCTGATTTCAACTCTTTAGCAAGTAAACAGGTCAGTTTAATGTCAGCTCAGAATTGTAACATTTAGTAATTTGTAAATGGCAACATTTAACATTTAGTATTTAGTAAATTGTAAATGGCAACACTTTTGGATATACAAAAATAGAACTATATTTGTATTGCAGTGCTGTGTAAGGTTTAATTTTCTTTTATTATAAATAACGGTAAAAGTATATCTTCTTTATTTTATAAAAATCTCTTTAAGTTTTGTAAATACTGAAATGAAGTTGATGTTTGATAAAATACTAAAATTTCTCCTCAAATTCTTTTGTTAACATGGTAAGAGAACCTGCATATTTTTATTAGTCCAAAGGGATTTAGTCCCGAAGGACTATTACTTTCGTTTTGCGATTTTGCGTTGATTCACTCTGAATGCCCGATTCACTTTTCAAATTGTTGCCACTAAATGTTATCGCTCTGCATTAAAGTTTAAAAAATGAAAAATCTGCATAAATGTATGCATGTTATTATTATTATTTTTTTTTGACGTAGCTTTCTCTTCAAAAATCGTCTGCGTGCGTTGCACGGGAAAATAAAAAGGAATTTTAATTACAGTTCTAAATAAATAGCCAAATAAATGTGAAATTCGTAACAATATTCTCTAAAACTTTAACGAATTTTTCATTAACAAACTCAAAGATTTCAAAGCCAGCAATACCAACGTTGTACAGAAAAACATTTTTATCTCCAGCGCGTGAGAGCGTGTACCGAAATTTCTAAAGATATGCTCAATTTAAAATTATTTTGCGATATTGCTGTTGAACTGAATTTTATGGTTTAAGTGCGAAGAACGTGGTATTTAACAAATAAAGGTAACACACAGAATGTTAAATAAACGTCCCTTTGGACGTAATTTAAAATCTGAAACATTTCAGATTTTTTTTTTCAGTATTTATGTGACATTGTCAAATTGAAATCCGGGATGAATCGCTGGTTGCTCTTAATATGAAACCTCAACCATTTCATAGTTGAACGTTACAGTAATATATTCATGGGAAGAAAGTGAATGTTTTTTCTTACAAGTATTAAATTGTAAGGAATGTAGAATTTTATATGAACTTCGTTCCATAAAATCTAGAAAAGTAAATTTTTAATTTACCTAATTTTTTTCACACATATCTTTTCCTGTTAAAAATATATCGTTTCTTATTAATATGCAGAGTTTTCCCATTCTTTAGAACCTTTATAAGGTATATCTCCCACATTCTTAGCGTGCCTTCGTGGTGTAATGGTCAGCACACTGAGCCAGTATTTCAGAGGTCCGTGGTTCGATCCCCGGCGAAGGCAATGCATATTTTTCATCTCTCCTGCTTGTAATTAACCTTATGTCTCTACAGTGGCGCCCGAACTAAAAGGGTTGTGGATGATGTCTCTCCACACCCAGGATTTGGCGACTAGGTCCCCTAAAACCCTAGTCGCCCTTTAAAAAGGGGAGTATATAAGGTATATCTCCCACATTCTTAGCGTGCCTTCGTGGTGTAATGGTCAGCACACTGAGCCGGTATTTCAGAGGTCCGTGGTTCGATTCCCGGCGAAGGAATTGCATGTTTTTCACCTCTCTTGCTTCATAATAACCTAATGTCTCTACACCTTGATTATAACAGTTTGCTTCTATTTTTGTGAAAATGATTGATGTTTCAGAAACATGTCCAAACAGATAGCACTGAACAATCTGAGTGTGCGTAGGTAGCGTGCGTAGTTAGAAATAAGATGCTTTATTAACGATATCGTTTAATTATTTATTCTTATCGAGAATAGAAACAGTTACTACAGTGAGTACATTTTGCGTGTGAGAGTTCTTCTGCGTAGTAGAGTATATAAGTTGCCAATTGTCAGAAACTAATACATTATTTTCATGTTGCCAGATCTAACAGATTAACATAATAAATGCACAATAAAAAAATGCGACAGGAAAGGGCTCCGTCAGCCAAACGATAAAGTTACAAGTACGAAACACTGAAATCAAGCAACCTTATAAGAAACTATCCTTAGTTTTCACAAATGTTTAGAAAAATGCGCTGGCAAAAGACTTTTGAAACTATATTTTTACAGTTTTGAGAATGGCAACTTCTAAAAATTATTTAAAAGTCTCTAATAATTTTCAGTATAAATAGAAATTTAATAACAAAATAAATTTAAAATTTAAAATTTAAGAAAACGTTTTGTATGTTATGTTGTACACACAACCAAATTAATATTCATATCCGAGAAAAATAGATTTTGTTTGAAAAGGCGAAAGATATATTACATTTTATAGAAGGACACAAATTATTATATGATATACAGTGAACATGCGAAACGTCCAACTTCAAATGGTAGCATTAACAACTTTCAAACTCTGATCATAGCATTATTGAACAGAAACTGAAATACTCACACAAAATTTTATTAGATTCTTTTTTAAAACTGATTACTCCATTGACAACTTTCATTACTTAACATCATTTGACTTCTCCGCATTTGTAGGGCTCTTGAAAGCGACACAATAGTAAGTAGTTATCATCTTAGCCAGATAATAAAATCATAATGCCAAAAAATCGCATCACATATCGGTAATGCTTACCTTTCCACTATTAGTTGGTCTTTCTGTCACTCTGTTAACCAATGATAAATATGATAAAACGAAGTTCTTTCTAATAGAGTTTTTGAAAAAGAACATGGAGATATCAAACGATTCCCCACTAGTATATGTTACTATCGGTTTAATCCTAGTATACGGTACACACGAGATTTGGCGACTTTTGGCGACATCGTGATGAGCAGTAAAGACGGTATTTATAATAAACAGTAAAAGTGTCATTTTTGGTGTTGGCGACAATTTTCAAAATCCTGCCAATACCGTACGTATACTAGGACTTTACCTTACTAACTATAATAAACAGACTTATGGATATCAATTATAAAAATTCCTTTGCAGAAATTTTTAAAGTCAGCGTTAATACCCTTGTGTTAAGTAACAAATCTTGAACTTCATAAAATTGTATATAATCATGATTATTATACGAAGCAATTGTTAGCTTTGAAAGAAGAATATAACAAGATGGTAGAGGTCACAGAAGTTTCTTTACGAATGCGTCAATCATGTTTTCCGGTAGTGAATTAGAATTTTTAGATGTCTAAAAAATAATAGATCATATTTTTGTTTATTTTGTTTGTATACCTGATGAACTTACACACGACACCTAATTTAATTAACAAATACCATTCAAAAATGGCTATGTGCCGATACGAAAAATTATAACCCTTTAATTGGCAAATGATGGTAACATATGTTGCTTCTGAACAACCGTTGCAAATAAAGGGCTTTGAGAGCGAATTTTTCAGGGAGAAAGTATGACTCCTGTAAATGTGTGTCTTTTGCAGCTACATTAATACTGCGGAGAAAACAACCTGCAAATTCAGACGCGGGAATAACAACTTGGTTGTAACGGCTTTAGAGTCAAATACTATAACAAACAAAGTAAACTTCCGATTAACAGGAGGTATTCCAGAAACGACGTCTATGGTTAACCCAAAATCGCGGTTAATCTGGCAGTAGTTAAAAAACAAAGAAAAGAGGATCAACATATGTTATAACTAACAGGATAAACTATTAACAGTTTACCAGTATTTAAAAAAAATAATTCATTAGCATTCAGTGTTTTGAATGGAACATACTTCACAACAGAAAAAACAATATTTTTGTTTATATTATTCTTGTATTTTGGTAGAATTTAATGGCAAATAGACGATTAATAGCTGCGCACGTGATTTATTTTTGTGAATTACAGTTTTTTAATTGTTTATTTAACAGTATTTATACATTCCAGATTATACGCAGTTAAATTATATATTAATGTGGATGAAAATAATTACTAGGTACTGTAAGTTTATATCCTATTACTGCAACAACCTCGAGCATTTTATTCTCCTTTTTGTATTTCCCATGGAAAATTTCATTTATTATGTTTGTTTGTGATAACAATTTATCGTTCCGCTACAGACAAGCTCTAACACCCTATTCAGACAGGGCCCGGGGAATGTTCCCTTTATATAAATATTTAAAATATGTAATTTTTTCCAGTTTAAAGGAACCTATCAAATGAATAAATAATTATTAATGAATGTTTGATAAATAATGACATAAAGCACTGTTTCAAGTCATTCTACAGAAAACTAAAAAAGTATAAATTAACCATAAAAAAAGTAAGTATCCCATTAAGGAGTCAAAATTTTAAATTAATAAGCAACTGGTAAGTGTTAATTTTATTTGTTATTAAATTACGTACTGTACTGGATCTTTTATGTAATTATAAGCTATAACAAAAATATAACGAAAAAGTGCAAAATAACGTAAGCAATCGTAGATAATAATTTATACACATCAGATACAAGTGAAAAAGGAAATTTTAGGATGAATTAATTCGCTAACGATTATTCAAAATTATATTTAAATAATAAATATTCTCAAAACTTCAGAAAGTTTCATTCTCATCATCAAGAGAATGATATCACTAAGCATGAAATCGGAACTGAACTCAATAACGAACGGCACGCCTTTTACCAGGAAATTAAAACCGAAAGCGCGTATTTTTTTCGTGATATTTTTTCTATTTTTCGCAGCTTTAAAATCAAAGCCAGATAATTCAAGAATTTAAATTTTTCAGGAGAATTTACGTGCATATTGTTTAGAAATGGAAAATCGTTTTCTTATGTATTGGGATTTTATCGATAAATATATGTGTTTGGAGGTATTATATGTAAGATCACTTACATGCTGTATAAATTGCAGTTGTTGAAAACACCCCAAAAAATTACTTAATTTTTAAAAGTATATTGTATTGCAGAACTCTCAGATAGTAGTCTGTTTATTATGATACAAATAAATCCAATAATCGGCAGAAATACTATTTCCTTTATGTGCAAGAGAAGGCATTTAATTTGAAAAGCTTATTAATATTATTTAAATTTTAATGACATTATTAACGCAGCTCATTGTTTATCATAGATTATCAGAAAACTTTTTAATTATTTGTAACTAATTATTTAGACATTGCTCAAAGTTTGAATTAATAACTTTAATTTTGGTTGAAGTTTGCCTAATTTTAAAATTGAACGTAACTAGATGTTTATATGAAAAACATCCTAATTCTAAGTAACTGAAACATGAAAAACAATTTTTGCTTAGTTTTCAAATTCAGATTACTTTAATACTTATACATCAAAATCCATAGCAAGATAGATCTATATTCTTAGAAAATCATTATGTGAAAATCTTGTTTGCATAAAATGAGATATTTAGAAGCTGTTAATAAAATCGATTAGTATTAGTCGAATATAAATTGTTCGTATTTTTGCATTTAATCTTGTTAAGGTTGTCAGAAAGTAGAGAAAATATTGTAAATACCAAAACTCGAATAAAAGTGTTTTTTATATTCATAGACTAAAAACTAAATATTTAACAGCTAAATACACGGCTGACCAAATTCCCCTCCTGAAACTATGAAATTCCTCCCTGGCTTAAATGATAAACATAGAACATTAAAATGCACGTATAAAGGCACATTAATATTATTATGTTATATATTTCAAAGGGCTTACCAATTTCAATGACATTATTTTTCTTACAAAAAATACTTTCTTATTTGTGCGCACATTTTAAATAGTTACCCTAAATTAGAAATTTCTAAATTGTATGTTTGAAACACTAGAGGAAAATTAAATGAGATGCGAGTAAACATGGTATATGAATAAGGAATAGAATCGGAAATAATAAAATTTTGTAGTTAGTTTTAGTAGCAGGTAGAGAGTAGATGGTAGTGGATAGCAGATAATAGTAGTTAGAAGTAGATAGTAGATAGTAGTAGATAAGTTCGAACATTTAGCATTATCTAAGAGCTGCAATATTATTAGATAAGAGTTTCGATATAAACGAATGTTATATTGAAGCAAATAATTTAATCTGTATTAATTACACAAACAATCTTAAATATTTTATTGTATGCACCTGTTGAAGTATGCAATATGTTTAGAAATAAATTCTTTAACCATAAGGTAATGAGTTAACAAATTATACAACAAAATGAGGCAGTTGAAGATGAATTTTAAATTTAAAAACAAATACGATTAAAAATTAGAAATAGGAAATTTCAACTTTGAAATGAAATTTTATAGAGATTTAAAATAAATAAATAAATTATTACTAAAAAAGGGATAATTTCAGTAAGTTTCTTTAGCAGAAAATGATATGTAAGTAAAAATAGCAAAATAAATATTTTTTTATAACTTCTTAAAATAACATGTAAAAACCATACGGGGTACCTCTTATATATTTTACATGTTACTTTAAAAAGTTATGAAACAATTATTTACTTTACATATTTCTCTTTTCAAACAAAACTGAGAGAAAACAGAAAAGAAACCTTGACTAGGATAAAAAGGCTTGGTTTGAAACAGTAATCAATACAAGAAGACTGAAGCTTTTTATTATTAAAACGTATGAGACTTCATATCATGCAAAATGTATAGCATGCAAAATGGATATGTCAATGAACTAAATAATTAGATTAAGTCAGGCATTTTTAGTTCGAAATGAACATTTAAAGGAAAAAAAAATATCTGTTTCTATTTAGCTCTCAATAACTGATCACGTTTCGATGTATTTTAACAATGTTATTATGATAATATTATATTGCATTTCATGGTATTTTGTCTTTTCATTTTTCTCTCCCCTATACATTTTTATACAATATATCAATCAAATGTACAAAATATGATTGAGAACTCACCAAATGGTTACTCCAATAACACGCGCACCACCTTCGATTCGAAATCTATGGTGATTTAGCAGTTAATGTGTTGGCTGGTATCTGGCATTCAGATCACATCACATTAGCTCCTATCGTAAACAAAATATTCAACAAAGGAATTGCAAATCAAATCTAGCGAAAGCAGTAATCACATCTAAAACTGCAGCAGTGTGTCCTTTCTATAAATTAAGGACAAGTGCAAGCCGAGGGTAGGGTTACCCAAGCGTTGAAAAGCGAAATCGCCAACTTCGCCGCCAAGCACATACAAAATGTGTCCCATGTTTGTTCCCAGTACTTTTTTTTTTCTAAATATGTTAATAACATCAGCAAAATGTATTTGTGGAGCTGATCATAGCAAAATCTGTCACTGATACGTTATCATATATTCAATGTCCTCAGGCTAACGTTTATCAAAAACTTTCAGTGGAAATTGATATAATTCGAACATGATTCTATTTGATAAAAATTTATATGTTTTGTAACTGCGTTGGTTAAAAAAAATAAAATATGTAAAAAATACTTCTAAGTTACATGGTTTTAATTAAATGAACTAAAACGTAAAATGATATTCTTGGTCTTGTGTGATTGAATGTAAGAGTTGTTGAATCAAATTTGTCGAAAAGTTTAAGCGAATTAAATGTGATCAGTCTTATGTATTTCCCTCTGTAATATCACTTCAATTATTCCTTGAAATTATTAATACTCGAATACAGTTCGTATACAGAATTCTCCACAATTTTATTTTAATTCAGATATGATCAAGAATATTATGATAGTTGAAAATACTTTAGTGCATTTAGCTAAAACTGTGTAATTTAAAAATAATTTATACGTATTATGTTTTATGCTTTTTAATCTGCAGGACATAGAATAAAAAATAACTAACAGAAGATAAAATAACTGGCTCCGATCATAGGTGAGTTATTCTTTTTAAGCTGGGAAAAAAGAGCATTTAGTTCATTTAAATTCCTATTTCATTTAAAAATCCAAACTTCATGAAAACTTAACCGTGTAAAAAACTTTCATGCATTTTTTTATCAGATAACTGCTTTTACTATACGTTTATTTAATCATGTTATCATCAATGAAATAACCTAAACAATAATAATAATAAATAGCACTAGTGCTAGAGCACATGTACTCATTTTTGTACCTCAAACAATGATTCTATAATTCTTTAATTAATTAGGTGTATTTGAGTATCCATACATCTGCGCAAGAACCTATAGAACTTATAAATGATTTACACTAACAATAATTCCCTGATGGAGTCGCGAAATATTCTTCAGCTACAAGTGTATTTATTATCTTCTGCAATTATTCTGTTGTCACAAATATTCCAGATTATAAATATGAAAATAAGAAAAGCTATAATAAAATATTTATCAATTTTTCTAAATTTTAATTAAGGGGTTTGTTTTGAATATATTTTTAAATTTAGGTTTTTTGAACACTAACATGTAGTAACAATGAACTTTCTTAAACCTTCCATAAATATGCACTTTGTATTTTCAAAAAAGGGCTTTGATTAGTAGCATTGATTTCAAAGCAAAAATTCAAGCACGTACCTTTCTGAGTTTGCATTAAAAATAAAATATTTTTAAATATTTAATCCTAAAATAATATTTTGGTTTAATATTACTGAATTACACAATAACAATCTAATAAGCACAATAAATTCCGTAGCGTTTGAAAATGGATTAGACTAGATTATTTTGTTTAAACAAAGAACACGAGGGCTATATGTCTAAGCGTCATGCCAATTTTCACCTAAAGAACTTTAATAAACATAAAATGAGGATTTCTGTTTACTCTTCTTCTTTCACCCAGCTTTCGAGTGGATTTTGGATCAATAGATGTTAAGTATCCATATTCCGTAAATCATAAATATCTGAACTTGCAAATTCACTAGGATTTTTTAAGTAGGAAACACAAAAAATGAGCAATGCCCTCGCCAGGATTCGAACCTGGACCTCTCGAATTCGCGCCGAGTGCGCTATCGTTACAAATCATAAATATCTGATCAATTAAATCATAAATACCTGAATTAGATCATAAATATCTGAACCTATAGAGTCATTAGGACTTTTAAGCAGGAAACGCAAAAAATGAGCAATGCCCTCGCCGGGGCTGGAACCTGGACCTCTCGAATAAGCGCCGAGTGGGTTACCGTTATACCACGAAGGCATGCAGAAAGGTGGGAGAAAATATCTAATACACTCCCCCTTTTAAAGGATGACTGGGGATTAGGGGACCCAGTTGCCAAATCCTGGTGATGAAGAATCAGCATCCACCACCTTTTACTTTGGGCGCCACTGTGGAGTCGTTAGGTTATTTTGAAGCAAGAGACATGAAAATGAACAATGTCTTCGCCGGGATTCAAACCTGGACCTCTCGAATATGTGCTAACTAAACCCTCTCGAATATTCCCAAGTGCGCTCGAATATGACCCCGAAGGCATGCAGAAAGGTGGGAGTTGTCTGGGATGCTACCTCGAACCCAACAATTGAAATGCACTTCATTAATCACTATTATTCAAAATCAAAATTTAGGAAACTATTTCATCAAATAATTTTTATCTTTTAGGAAACTGATAATCACAAAAGTGTTCACTTCACTGCTCAATAATACTACACAGCACGTCAATTATATATCATTTTCATTTAAAATATTTCCTCATTAATTTTTTTTCAGCAGTAAAAATTTCTCAATTACGGAGACTTTCTACCCGATTATTTACACATTACATATGTATCATCTCGCCGAAGTTATACTGCTTTTGGGGGATCCTAGCAATCGTAGGAGTTAAGACAAATTATTATGCAGGATTGCATATTTAAAAATTAGACGATTTACGGGAAATACACAAAAACTAAAGCACTATAATCTTTCACAACCCTAAAATAATCCATGTGGCTTATATAAATAGTATTCAGTGCAGTACTACCTTTAATAAGAAGCGAAAACCTTTCGTCTGTGACTGCCAATGTTCAACTTTTCATAGTTACATCGGCAATGAAATTCAAGACACCAAAATTTTTGTATTATAATATTTGACTTTATTTCTCCTTCTTAACAAAATACATGAATAAGGTTTCCACCCGTTTTTTGAAGACTACTTTTTAATTAGCAATTGTTTGCTTATTTGAGTTGGCATAACCATTTTCAACGCCAATGTGTAGAGACGCAGTCAATGTATCCATATAATACTCGGAATTTATGTACCGAATTAAACTACTCGTCGACCCGTTGTATGAAATTTCTTTCTTTTTTTTTTTACTTTAACGCAAACGGATTATGCTGCTGAATAATTTTTTTATAAGATTACTAGCTTTTACCCGCGGCTTCGCTCGCGTTGATGTCCTTAAATAAGTTTCAAAGATTATTGAAAATAAAATAAAATAATTTGATTTGTTTTCTTATTGCCTGACCAGGATAATTAGGATAAAAGTTTAGTTACTATTACTTCTTTTTTAAGTTAAAAATACAGTAAAATAAAATCTTCCTGAAATACCTGAAAGTAAAATACAACCTTCAGCATCTGTTTCCAAACATCCATCGTTAATTTTCAATAGTGTCTCTGCGTAATTCCCTTGATGTACATCATTATGAAGATGTACTCTCATAATTGTTTTAAGACTGCATTTTTAAACTTTCGCCCATAAACTTGATAATTTGAGACAGGCTTTGATTTCATCTGTAGGTGTACTCCTCTGGATTACCGGCAGAGTTTGTCGGACATCACCAGTCAATAAAACTACCATTCCTCCCATAATATATGTACTGTGCGCAAATCTTGAAGAGCTTGGTTTAACGCTTCTATCGCTTTTTTGTGAGATATCGTACTTTCATCCCACACTAAAAGCTTACATTGTCGTAGCATCCTACTTCGAGAGCTATTTTTACTGAAATTGTAGATGGGCGAATCTTCCTGTGCAAGATTCAACGACAGTTTTAAAGCGGAATGTGCAGTACGGCCGCCGTTCAGTAGTTACAGCAACCGCTATTTTCTGGTCTTTTCTGACGGACTGTAATAATAAGGGCATTGCTCATTTTTCATGTCTCCTGTTCGCAAAAAATACCTAATGGCTCTACAACCTCCTTCCCGATTATACAGTCAACATGCAAGTCACAATACTTTAATTGAAGTCTGTTAAAATACCGAAATTCGAGAATGTGCCTGCCAGAAGGAGTGACAATTAAAAATGACGTACCGACAGAACACTCAAAGTTCGAATAAACAGGTTTCCGAAGGTTTTGCGATGGACCCTTAAGCTTACACCTTTAATTCCAATCTCCGCTGTTTACTGAATAAAGTAATTTTATTGTTTAGGCTTCTCAGTTTCACATATGCTTATTCTAATTGATTATTTTAGGTACGTTTTTAGGAGTGTACGCTTTATAATTTTTCCATTAAGATCTGACATATGAATTGGTTTGGTTTCATACCTCTCTATGTATTGAAATATTAATTGATACACTCTTATATCACTAGTGACAACATTACTTGCGGCTAATATTAGTTTGTCTTATTTTTTCTACCATTTTCAAAATAAAATGAGAATTAGAATAAAACACATATATATATATAAAACTCAAAGCTTTCAGATTTTACATTAAGCCCAAAGAGGCGTTTTTCTTTCATTTACACACACATACACGTTTAGAGAGCATTTGGGTTAATGTCGCTCTTTAGATTTTCGTTAGACGATTTCGCGAGCTGGACATAAGAATGTTCCCCACTCCTTACAGTGTTGCCATTGCTTATTTTGAAATCGTTGAGTTTGTTCATCAAAAATTCGTTAAAGGTTTACAAAATATGATATAGACAATAAAATAAATTCCAAATTTGGGCTTCGAGGTGCCCATATTCGTGTGGAGGACTACGTTATTCAGAATTTGATGGATCTACGTACCAACGTTTTTTCAAAATGTAAGAAGTATACACACACTCATGCAGATTCTGGATTATTTAATTTTTTTAAAATATAATACAGGGAGATAATATTTGGTGGCAGCAATTTGTAAAGTGAAACGGGCATTTACGGCGTACCGACGCAAAACGCCGTTGCGAGACTACCACCCTATCTGCGCTAACGCCTCTTTGGGCTAAATAATCTATTATTTATAGCGTAAACATTATTTATAATACCCATGATCATAATTCATAGAAAATTCCATGTAACAATAGAGGATTTTAGATATTGTCTAAACTATATTTATAATACCCATGATCGTAATTCATAGAGTAACAAGACAGAATTTCAGGTATCAGTGTAACAACAATTAAAGCAAAAATCTGTGTTTCAATATACTGTCGGCAGAACAGGCCTTATTTTCAAAATATTTAAACTCACGGGCATTCAACAAATCGCAAGGAACGTTCTGACAGCATTGCTAACTACTAATCTTATTCCAGAATAATTTAGAAAATTGTAATTTACATTAAATTTTCGTACCTAAATAACTGAATATTTGCTGTGAAAAATTAAATAGGTACCATCGATAATATTCCAGATTGAAACGTAGATGTAATCAAGTAATATTTTCCTCAAGAGTAGTAATTAAGTTAGAAACTTCGACGGTAAAAAAAAATCATACTGCTTTACTTTATCGCCAAAGTGGGAGATATATCACTTTACCAGTTGAATTACTTTTGCGCACCACGTGACTGGGAAAACCCTCCGACGTCACGTGACGTCGAACAATCGATCGGCGCCTTCTCTCAGCTTCAAAATACCATAGATTCAAAAACGTGCTTCCACATTCCCCTTCTTGTTCCCCAGCAATTAACAGGGAAGAAAAAAAGACCATCCGTTACTCGAACAGGATCGGAAGTTATCTGGATAACCGCCAGCAAGGTTGCAAACTTCAACCGTCGATAAAGATTACGCGCATCATACCACAACGTGCAATTGGCGCTGATGCTTTTATGACAGCTACGTTTGACTATCTAGAATAGAAATTTTATATTTTTCACGTGAAACTGTTGATAGCTATACTTTCGTCAGGAAACACGTCATAAATATGCTGGAATTTTATTTAACTCTTTTTACAATACAACAGTTAACTTAGAAAACAGTATATCAACTTAATAAATTATTATTTATGGTTTCCTCCTTCATATTTTCACTCATATTCCTTCACAGTTTAAACGAGGTGGAATTTCGCAATATATTAATATTTTAATTGCTTCGAACTCCTGGAAGAAAGTACAATATTTATGGTAAAATCTTCTGGGATACAAGGGAATTTATTTAACGTGAAAAAGAATTTCATACCAAATGTATTTATGCTCACTAAAAACCAAGCGTATGTAAAAGTATTCAATTAATTCAAAATACAGTTCTTTGCATGGTTTCCGTGCTCTGGTACATTTCGATGGCAGTTTTTGAACAGATTTTGCCTGTAAAGATGTTTTCTCCTTGTACATACATTTAAAGGGAAAAAAGCAAACTTTACACGGTTATTTTGCTGCTAGACAAATCCACATGAAGCTCTCGTTTTAGATTTTAAAAAACAGATATTATAGAGTTGAATGTAGTTCCATATTAAATGCTTTCAAAATGTAATACTCATTTCTCTAAAATGAATGCCAATCTAGCTCACAAGGTCATTTTTGCCTAATTTTAAAACATTTTAGCACATTTATTTCCTATATTTAGGCACAGTAAAAGGAAATTCGGTGAAAAAAAATGAAATACACTTTAAGATGACGGGCACGATTCCGGACGATTTCGGTGGTTATCTTAAGTGATATTTACTACTAATTATTTTATTGATTTATATTATCAGAAATATTGGTTATGTCCAAAAATGATCTTTGCGGTTCAGTTTATTTTATATAACAAATTTCGCCATAACTGGAAGAAATTTTATTAGATAATTATTATTACTTTTGTAAAATAAACATATATGTAATTCGCAGGAAACTTTGTCCTGAATTAACTTTTAAATAAATATTCCAAAGTTTTCATTGCACTCAACAGATTTCCTTGAAGTGCATAAACTGACAGTAGCAGAAGCTGTCAAATTGATTTTATAAATTATATGATTTGTCTGCCAATGGAAAATTTTGAATTTATTGTGATCAGAGCTGACCTGTTCTTAAAAAGGAAAATTGTATTGCTTTCATATTTAAAATGGTGGTGTTTTTTTCTTTTTTTTTTTCTTTCTTTCTTTTTTTTTTGTATGAAAGATAATATGAGATTTAAATTTAATAGAATGTTATAAAAGGTCATAAGGCATTTTCTCCGTCCTTTCTACATGACTTCGCGGTGTAACGGTGGCACACTCGGCGCGTATTCTAGAGATCCGAGGTTCGAATCCCGGTGAGTGCATTACTCTTTTTTCACGTCTCCTGCTTCGAAATAAATGTCTTTACAGTGGCACCCGAACTAAAAAATGTGGTGGATGATGATTCTCCACTACCAGGATTTGGCGATTGGGTCCCTTAATCTCCAGTGGCCCTTTAAAAGGGGGAATGTATAAGGTATTTCTCTCGCCTTCTTAGCATGCCTTCGGGGTGTAACGGTCAGCCCTCTCGGCGCGTATTCGAGAGGTCCGAGGTTCAAGTCCCGGCGAAGGCATTACTCATTTTTTACACCTTCTGCTTTCAAGAAAGTCCTAATGGCTCTACAAGGTACTAAAAGGAAATGTTTAATGAGCATTTATAAAGCTTTGTTCTTGCATATTAAACAAAGTGATATATATAAACCCTTTGACTACGGATTAAAAAACGTTACCCCGTTTCCTATCCAAGTGAACAAAATATGTCATACATAAGGTAAATTTAGCATTTGGGATCTTTTTGACAAACGGTTGTCTATCCAAAGGCTGGGACACATTTGTTCCTGCTGTAGTTAATGGTGGGCTACAGGGCCGGCGCTAGGGGCTGGCAACCCGGGCCCCTGCACGGGGCGGCAACCTTAGGAGGCGGAAAATTGGCTGTAAAATTAACTAGTTTATGAAGAAAATAAACCAAGATTCATTTAAATCTTATGAAAAATTAATATGTTGAGTTTTAATAAAATAATATATTTATGTTTACAAACTTTTAAGTATTTTAAGTATCAAAATATTTCAAATTCAAGGAAATCGCTCGCAAGCATAATAAATTCCTACTTAAAAATAGCTTAAAACGTAAATAAAATCACTCTTTTTATTATAATTTAAATATATGGACACACTTACAGAGTGCTGTAATAGAATGTTTTACCGTGCGTCTTAATTTGTCGAAACATGTATGAAAACACGGGCGGGCGTGAAAAATCAGTCCTGACAAGTTTTGACTAGCTTTCACACGCTTTTAACCGTGACCGTGATCATAATAATTTATAAGTTTTAAAACGGTAATAGTTATTTATAAACATTAAATACATAAACTAATTCATTGGGAAAAGTAAACGAATATAGTACATAGTCCACGTCATTCTCCTTAAACAAATGTTAATTGTATCTGCCTATATCTTTTTGAAAAAAATCCGAATTTTTTTATTTTAGAGCGAAATGTTCCTTACCTATTAATAAATTTGCACTGTAAGTTTCAGTTCTATCTCATTATTAGAACACTTCTGTCATTCATAAAATAATTTGAAAATTTTTGAGTTTGCTGTTATGATTATATATCAAAACTTTTATTTTAAATTTAACCATTGAATTATTAAATTGTTTTTTTTATACCGAAATAGTTAAATTCTGAAATATTACAAAACACGTATAAAAAGCATTAAAAATCAAAGCATAAAAATAATGTCAAAATTAGATTTAGTAAATCCAAACCAAAATTTGTAAGAAAACAATTTATTTCAAAATAATAACTTTAAATAATTAAGCAAGTGTTAATTATATGTTAAACAGTTATGTTATATCATTTAAAAAATTTAACAGTTTTAAGTTTATTTTCTAAATTTTAAAATTAATATTAACTTTTTAGAATATTAAAAAATATTTTTCATTATAATTTTTATGCCTTTATATTGAAGTAAAATTCGTACAATGTAATAGAAATAATAAATTAAAAAAAAAAGGAAAAAGAAAGAACAAAAGAGAAAACGAAAATACC